>APFE030240441.1:0-14228 GCA_000404065.3 Pinus taeda | reverse complement strand
GCAAATCCTAAGGAAACTCATCTTCAGGCAGTAAAGAGAATTTTCAAGTATCTTTAAGGAACTCAAAACTATGGCCTATGGTATCCTAGAGATGCGGATCTCACTCTTCATGCTTATACATATGAATATTGGGTTGGAAGCGTGGATGACAAAAAAAGCACTAGTGGCAGTGCATTCTTTATGGATTCTAGATTAGTATCTTGGTTCAACAAGAAACAGAGCTCTATTGCATTATCTACAGCTGAAGTAGAATATGTGGCTGCTGCATCCTGTTGCACCCAACTCCTTTGGATGATGCAAACCTTGCAGGATTATCAAATCACTTGCACTCCACCTATCTCCATCTTATGTAATAATACAAGTGCAATTAGCATTTTGAAGAATCCAGTCATGCATTCAAAAACCAAGCACATACCTATCAAATATCATTTTCTTCGGGAACAAGTGCTGGAACAGAAAGTCAAGTTGGAGTATGTTCCCTCTAAGGAACAAGTTGTTGATATACTCACCAAATCACTGCCCAGGGAAACATTTGAATACCTCGAACAGAAGCTGGGAGTATTTGATGCTTCAACCTGCTGTTGAAACTTGTCTGTTTCAGAGAAAAGTTGTTGTACGCGAGTTGGATGTGGAGGATCCTCGTACATACGCTAGTTTGTACAGATACAGACGTGTATATGGAGGTTTGAAGGATATCAGTAGGGACAGACTCTGATAGTCTGATAGGGGTCTGACAGAGATCATATGGCACAGGTTCAAGGGGAGAAGATAATCTTCTAGTGATGCATTGTTGGCATTACCTTAGAAGCTTTTGGTTCAGGTTCACAACTGTTGTTGGTTTCAGGTGGAACTCATGCAGAGGAAGAACAGAATGAGAACATGGTTGCTGATTTGAATAATGATTGACAGATGCTGATTTTCATAGTCTTGCTCTAGATATTTCGTCTCTATGTCATGTATATCTTCTTTTTATCAAGGTCATGTAATAGCCTATTTTGGTTTCCCCACTATGCCTGGGATGAATGATGTAATGTAATTGGTTGTCATATGTAAATTTTTGATGTATCCCCACTTGGTTGGATGGATGATCCCCACTTGGTTGGGTGATGGATGTATGTATAGAGTCTTTTGTGATAGGAAGGTCATTTATGATGTGTAAGTCATGGTTCTTTTTAAAGAACGTCTTTTTGCAGATCTTGCCTACAGTCAGGGGGAGCATGTTCAGCACAGCAGAGCAGAGATTTCAGCATGTACTAAGGGGGAGCACAACCCTTTTCCCTTGATGACAAAGGGGGAGAATGATCTTGAGGATCTTGGGGTTGCCATCAAGTCCAAAGGGGGAGATTGTTGGCATTATGGCACAGGTTTGGTAGGTTTGGTGCTATGGCATAGGTGTTGTCCTTGATGGCAACTCACTCTGGTGACAGATCGCAGTTCAGGCACTCAGAAAGAAGAAAAAGATATATACGCGGGTTCACTTTGACGAAGCCGCGTATACACACAGGTTCTGTGAATGAAAACAGCGTATACGCAGGTTGGTCCACACAAAGCCGCGTATACACACACTTTCATGCAAGGAAAAGCGCGCACATATGGGAGAACTTATTTTTGATCCGTGGTATTTGAACCTATGGTTTGGGCCATGGTATCTCGTCATAAGTGTTTATCCCAAGTATTGGGTCCATGGTATTGAATTGTTATGGTTTTTGGTCCGTGGTATTGTGAAAGGCCTAAGGCTATAAAAGAGGAAGGAGATCATTTGGCAAGGGATCATAATTATTGAATATCTAATGAAGTGCTAGATCTTGAATACTGTGATTGGGTTATGGTGTAGATCTGGATCTGAATGAAGAATGAGCCTGAGCACAAGGAGAAGGATAAGTTCTATTGCTGGGTCAAAATCTTAAGGCTTGAATGATAGTATCTTTGTATGATTTTGATCTGTTCTATGTGGCGCTTGCTTAATCTATAAATCTGGTAATCTGGGTAAACTAATATCTGAACATTTGAAGGAGTAAATTATCTTTATAGATCTGTACGCAGTTTCAGTGAAGCGAAGGCGCGTATACACGCAGTTTCGGTAAGACAGAAGAGCGTATACCTAGGTTGATCTTAGCACAGAAGCGTATACACGCAGTTTCTGTAAGTCAAAAGAGCGTATACACAGGTTGATCTTAACATAGAAGCATATGCACGCAGGTTTCTAAATATTGTAGTGTACGTCTCTTAATTTATGTTCTAGCTGCTTCTATTGATTATTGCAATGATCTAGGTTCATAATTTGGGGTGTGATTATAGTTACTATCATCTGGGTATAGTTGTCTGAGAAGTGTTTATTTTGATTTAGTTTTGATTGGTGAAAAGGTGACTGGTTGATGTTATTTGTGGATCCAGTCTGAAATTTATGAAACGTGGTCCCTGGAAGGAAGAGAAGGGTGTAGCCTTCTGCAGGTAGCAGCTTGCGTACTAGTATCTCGACTAGTACAAGAACTAAGGGGGTTGTAGCTCCCTTCCAGGAGAAGCTGGAAAACAAGAGAGGGTTGTAGCTCTTAGCAGGTAGCAGCCTGTGTACTGGTAAAGGACTGCACCAGTATAGAATCATTGTAAAAAGAAGTTCATAATTAAAGGAAGATAGAGACAAATTGCAGCAGGTGGTTTTCACCCACATTGGGTTTCCACCTTATATCTTGTGTTCTTATGTGTGGTTGTCTTATGATCTGTTTTACTGTTCCTGGTAACTGTTTATATGATTTTGGTGCATAACTTAATGATCAACATCTGTAGAATAAAGTAAATTATAAATCTGCATAGTATACGTGGGTTTCCTTATCTATAGTTGCATATATAGGCGGGTTCATCTAACTGAAGTAGCGTATATGTTCTGGGTTGAAAAAGAAAATAATTGACCAGATAATACTGATTCACCCCACCTCTCAGTATTATTTCCAACAATTAATCTTCTCTAAGCTCTTTCTTTGCTTGAAGCTAAGCCAAAGAGATATAGGATTTTTAACCAACCTGGGAGACCACTAGGGATTTTTAGTTCTAACCCTTCTTCATTAATGCTTGAATTCTTATAATTATGACATAACAATAGGAGATACCTAGAGAAGTGAGGAAAGCTAAATTTTCTATTCAGCCTAGACTCAACAGAGTCATCACAAAGTTAAAACCTATTCCCACCCATCCTCGAAATCGCATTGGGGGAACGACATTAAGGGATAGGAATAGCGGACACTAATGGTAGGGTAACGTCACAAAGTGAAGGGGATTTAGGTTTAGAGGGGTAAATACCAATACAAGGCTAACAGAGGACATGCATCCAGGAGAGTACAAGCATATCACACAACTATGATCGAGGAAAACCACCATCTTTCAACACATCAACACCAAAAGAAGGAACAAAATGAGAATAAGGCTTGGTAAACAAATTAACTACTGGAAAAACCTAAGAAGAATCCTTCTACCCCTCCACTTGTTTTTAAGTTGAATGTAGTTCATTCTAGTTTATGTTCAACAAGCCCTTTTCACCTTTCAGGATATTCTTCTAGAGCTGAATTCCTTGCCATATTTGACATCTAGATCTTCCCGAATAGAGGCTTTAATCTCAAGGGGGTAGAGAATTGAGCATGTGTATGTCATGTAGAATGGAATCTGAAATAATGTAATGAAATGTGACAATAATAAATGCACTAAACCTAGGAAAATTCGCTAAAAAATAATTTAGCTTCCTCAAGAAGACCCTCCCTCGTGTTGACTTGCAATTGCACCCAAGCCCTACTCTACTCTGGCTTAGAGATCCAGTCCTTCTCTAAGTGAACGAACCTCCATTTTTTCTTCCGATGGATTCTAGTATTTTTATATGCCAGAAAAATATAAGCGGTCTAAGGAGGACTCCCCACACCCTATGGTAGAAATCGGCTCTCTCCTAAGGTCAAAATTTACTACTCATTCTTTCAAAAGTAGGCCAGAAGGACCCCAACTCTAGCCCTGCTTTACATGTATATCCTCCATAGATTTGAACAAGAAATATATCTAACCCCTAACAAGGATATGGAAGGTGGGATAATATCCAAGCACAAGAACCCACCTACTAATCAACTAATGTTTGATATTTTTGGGTAAAACCATTTCCCAAAAAATTAGCCAACCATAACCTTGCCCAAAAATTATGAAATATTCTCCATAGAGATGCATGCCTAACCACAATTTGAACTAATCCTTTATGTAGATATGTTTCTTTGTAGGGGGGAGATCAAAGGTAGTAAGTCCTAAGCTGGATGGATTAGAGGGAAAAAGGGAGTTTACCTGAGAAACTACATCAGGATCAAGATGGAAGGGACTATAGATTGATTGCGATAATGGGACATCGATCGGTAAATCCTGCATTAAATCCATCCTAAAAACCCTCCTCACCACCTTGCATAGCATTGAACTCAACTTAACTTTCAATACAAGTCTCTTGTTGGGACACCACCTGTCCCTAACATACTCCCAAATATCCCCTAGGGTTGTGCCCTCCTATCCTTCTGTGATCTAATAAACTCCAAATTTGAGCAAAATATCTTAATTGTTTCCATGATGTCATCATTGTAATCCAGTTCCTCCTCCTCCATTCTATAAATGCCCCTTTAGCTAGAAAGGAGAAAGCATTTGACTTTTCGACACACCTGCAAAACAAATAAACCCTAGAACCTCCTCATTGTTTATTATAATTGTTGATGTGACACATTTCCATTTTGTCTTCACATATGCATGAGGTTAATGTTGTTGACATCATCATGTTAGGGTGTTTGTCACATTGAAGATGTTTCTGTTGTGTGGATTATATTTGACTGTGATGGTAAAGGAACACACAATTTTCCATTGAGACAATGATCGCGTGACTTATGTCATCCATCACAATTAGAACATTACATGCATATAAGTGGTGGTATTTTAGACTTCTGAGGAAGATATTATTTGCATTAATATTTTGAAGCAATAAGTTGATTTCAATGGATTCGCTCTTGATTTGCAATTCGACAAGTCTCTCTATGGCATTCCTCATCCTCATCATAGCGTCTACACTCAGTGAATTTGTAATATAACATATGCATTCATAGGATATTAAAAGCTACTTATAATGATAAATGCCTCCCAACAAAAATTGTTAACCCGTTTTCCTGATACATATTTCCAATAAAAAAACTATATTTTTATTAAATATCTTTTTTTCTGATACCTATAATACCCCATTAATAAATAATGGTGAAGATCGTAAAAATTACACATATATTTTTGTTTCTTAAGTTAGTCAATGATTGTAACATGATTTATTGAACGCAAAGTATTTATTATATAGTTATTAACTGAATAACTATGAATAACTATGACAGACTATCACACATGTTGGTGCCTGTGCATAGATTTATTACTGATATATCCAATAATGGTTCTAGATGTAGATGAATAATTTATTTAATCATTAACTTAAACCAATTTCATTTTACTTTGAGCACATACTTATTTTCTGGCATGTTTTCCTATAATATTGTTATTTTGTAGCTTGCAGGGTTAATGGAACTCTGTATTCTTTGATATCTATTTTTGTGGATTTTCTCGGTTACTCTTACAAAAAGAATTTGCATGCTAAATGAAGGAAAAATCTGTGGAAATTGGCATTGTGAAATTAGGAGAAATTTTGTGTAAATTTAGTTTAAATAATATTTTTAAAAATGTTTATTTATAAAAGATAATTATTAATAAAAAGAATTAATTAATTTAATTATCTTTATTAAACATTTTATTCCATAATTATTTATTAAAAATATTCTTTCTAATTGTATTTATCATTGATTTTGGGTGATACATAATAATTAAAATCATCTTAAACAATGTAAACTTTTTAGTGTTTTTTTCTTATTTTCAGTTTTGGATAAGTTTAGTGGCACATTTGTCAACATAGATGTTTAATATATTGTATTTAATAAATGTTCAGAAAACAATAATTAATTTAAGATTTTCAATTTATATATATATATATATATTTTAAATTATTCACATGGAAAGTATTGATTTTCAACCAAAATATCTAGTTGGAGTGTTTTCCTTATTTAGCTTCCATCAAATATGTAATATACCTAACCAATCAATATTATGACATCATTTACAAATATATGTTAACATAAAGAAACTAATTTAACTATTTTAAATCTAGGGTCAAATGTGGATAGCTTTACTAATTTTGTAATCAATAATATGACATCATTTCACAAATATGTGTTAATATAAGCGCAAGAAACATTCAATGGGATGTCTAGAGCTACACAATTTACAACTATATTTATAAAGCATATGTAACTAATTCTTTTAATATATAACATAATGATCATATAATTTCATTATTTATTTACTAAGCGATAAGGATAGGCAAGAACAAGCTATTATGTAGCCCTTGTTTTACACATCACTTTTAAATTAAATAACCTTTAAATCATAAAGATTCTCTTTTTTAATCCATTTATACTTCCAATACCCTATTAGATAAATCAAATTTTTTTATTTATTTTTAATCATTATTTTTATGCCTCCATTACCTTAAATCATTAAAAATTTAGATAAGAGTTATGATATGAATCTCTTTTCTATATATATATAAATTGCTTTATGCCTCCATTACTTTAAATCATTGAAAAATTTAGATAAGAGTTATGAATATGAATCTCCTCTCTTTTCTCTCTCTAATATATAGAAGTTGGGCTATATAATTTTAAAATTAAAAGAATAAATAATTTAAAAATTTAAAATAATCTTCGGCTTTTTAATTAATTTAATAAAATATTTAAAATAAATATAAATTATAAATTATGAAAAGTCTAAACTATACAGGAAATTATAAATTTTATACTATAAATTATTATCATATATATAGTTTTTGGCCTTATTTACAAAGGTTATAAATTTGTTCAAAAATTATTAAATCAGTTAAAATCTAAAATTAGTTTTTTTTCAAAAAAATCTGACTATAGGAGTAATTAAATCAAAATTTTTAATTTATTTATTATTTTTATATGGTGAAAATAAGAATGAGCACCATCAATGCAAAAATTTCCACTATTTTTCTTAAGTAAACTTTATAACCTGATTAGACGATCTAATAGTTTTTATAGCCAATTAAATTTTTTAAATCAAATTAAATTATATATATAGTTAATGATTAAAAATAATTATTCTTCTCATTCAAATTCAATTCCAACCCAATCTTATCATAAACTTTATTATAATAATTTTTAAATTTTTATCAATTAATTTAAATAATCTCTTAAATATATATAATATATATATTATAATAAATTATAATTATTCCATAATAGATTATCCATACCTTCATTTAAATACACCATTCTTTTGTTCCCTGCACAAGATTCCCTTGGGCGTGCATAAACATTCCCATGCGTACACTAACACGCCAATAACGTTGACTTTACTTTTCTTGAAACTTCCGTGTTACCCTATCAACCAATCCTTCTTAAAATAGGAGTACTACCTTCCGCTAAATCTGGTAAGTTTGGCTGGAGTTTCCCTGGATTCTGCTAGAAGCTTGGTGGATTTTAAAAAGGAAGTTAGGTATGAGAAGAAAAGTCTATAGTGAAGCCTCTAGTTTTATATTTCTCCTTGATGTATAATTAGGACAAGTTTGGTGAATACTTTTTAAAGACTTTTATGGGTAGGTATAGAAAAGTCAATATTGAAGACTTTTATAAACATGAATGGAAACTATTTACTTACTTTCTTTGTGTTCATTGAATATGGTTAAAAAAAATTAATCTATATAGGATTAAGTTGGATGGCTTCGGTGAGTGGGTAGTGTATCTATGGAAGTGGAAGTAGTGGGAAATAAATGTTTTTTTAAGAAAATTCTTTCCTAAATCTTAATGTATGGTAATATTGTTAAAAAAAAGAAAAAGATTAATTATAGTAAGAATACATGTTTATTTAGTTTTCACATAAGTAATATTAAGAATGTATTTTGGTGGGAAATGTAGTGTTTTTTCCCTTATTAGTCCCTGCCTGGGACTATTAGCGTTCGATCCGGCGTTGACCGGGTATTAATCCTGTGTTTGACTGAGAGTATTTGATGTGCATCACGATTTTAACCTAAGTTTTTATATTAACAAATAATATAAAAGTTATTATCTA
Organism: Pinus taeda; assembly: GCA_000404065.3. Lineage (NCBI taxonomy): Eukaryota > Viridiplantae > Streptophyta > Pinopsida > Pinales > Pinaceae > Pinus > Pinus taeda. The sequence goes on along the minus strand of APFE030240441.1, from coordinate 6,047 downwards.
ATTTTTGATTGGGCAATAAAGTTGAGGGTCTTATTGCCGGCTTCACATGCTTCAAGACATTCGGAGGTGAACATTTTAAGCACAGGGTAGTTTGTCCTAAGTTTTTGATATGTGTTTTGAGTGTCCTGCATGCAAGACAGATGTGTGCATATGGTTCAACTAGGCCAGATGTTTAGAGATGGCCGCTGCGCCCACATAAAAAGATATATGCCCCGCGTTCATGTAACGAACCCTAAGTCCTGTGCTTTCATGCTTTCAGTTTGTCCCTCCATTTCGAGTCGAGATCTCAATCAAACTGGCCACGGACAAACCTTTTCGCTTGGGAGGAGGTTTTACTATTCAGATCGCTGGCCAGTATTTTTATTCTCTCCGAGTTTACTTCCTGTCTGCAGAGTGGGATTTGGATTCTGCTGCAAATTCAATCCATCCTGATATCAGGTATGCTAAGAGAACCCACAAAAAATTCGCTTTTGAGTCCTATGTTTGCAATGGAATGTTTGGGGGTTTTGAGAATGAGGATTTTTATATAAATGGAGGGCTGTCTTCAATCATAGATCCCGAAAAACACAGGCTTGAGTGCTTTACCGAGTACCAGGACTTGAAATCTCAGGACCCTTTTGCGTTTTTGGCCTCGGCACCCCCTGATTGCGTGTTTGGGCAATTCTGTCATAAGAAGTATTTGCAGGTTGTGCATCCCAAGATGGAGGAATCCTTTTTTGGGAATCTGGACCAAAGGGACCATGTTGTCAAAGGCATACATCCGAAAACGGCCTTCTATGAAGCCTTCTTGAAGCTTGCCAAGGTAATCTGGCTTGTGCACAGATTGGCATTTTCCTTTGACCCTGTTGTCACTATATTTCAGGTTAGGAGGGGGACTGATTTTTCAGTGGTGTATATGGAGAGTGTTGTACATGGAGTGTTGTCTGGTTACGATGCTTTGGATGGGAGGCCTAAGGTGGTTTTTACTGTTATGCCGGGTTTCCGTGTCAGCAAGGCCGTGATCCAGTGCCAAGTTTATCTCACAGGCATGAAAGGCAGGGATTAGTTGGAAGGATAGGAAGGACTCTGTCAATCGCATGAATTAGCCTTGTTATCTAAACCCATTTGCTTGAATTTAGGTCAAGACAGAGACTGATTTGCACACAGATCAGAATGCATAGAGAAGCCAGTTAGGTATTCGTTGTAGTTTTTGAGAATTTCTCATAAACTGCCCATGTAGAAAGCCTTAATATTTCAGAACATTATCTGGAAGTAAAGCCAACCTCATAATGAATGCTAATATATTTTAGGCAACAGAGTTCCTGTGGTTTTGTTCATGATCTGGTTTTCGGCATGTGTAATGTTAATGTGAGAGGGCTCTGAGCGTAGCATAGATTCAAATTTGACAGTCGGGCCCAGTCATCAATGCGCAGAGCTTCTTTGAATATGTCGGACAGTTCCGGACAATGTTTAGCTTCAAAAGTTGCCAAGGCAACAGTTACAGTATATGAAGCTGTGCAGAATGTGTTCAAATTGTGTCCGTGACTTGAGGTGTAGAAATGAGCACTGATCTTGTTGGGTCAGAAAAAATAATCTGCGATGGCTATTGACATCAGCCCGTTTTATCTATGTTAGGAGGCCACCCTTGGTGGAAATGTATTGTTTAAAATAATTATATTATGTGCAGAAGGCAGTAATTCATGACTCTCAAGATGGTGCTACAGTAAGTGAGTCTTCTGCCTGTAAAGTTGAGGGCTTTCAATATCGTTTGAGATGGATACTTATGCAGAGGAAGCTGATTTTTTTCTCAAAAGTACTTTTCTGGTATTTTGAGCTAACAAAGCTCAGGGCTTAAACATAACCCTATGCTTATTAGGCACTCACTTTCTCGCCATGGCTTCGGAGGTCCACAGCTGATCGGATTGTATACTTTTTATCAAAATTCTCAGCTGCACACTAACTCATGGGTTGTACACCTTTGTTTCACCTAAAAAGTGAGGGGATCACCAAGATTGCATCATCCAAACGAATGCAGCATGATCAAGTCCCTACTTCAATTAGTGATCAAGTCCCTACTTCAATTAGTGTTCTCAGGAATGGTTTACTTATGTGCGTACTCAGTACTTATATTTATTATTTTTTTTTTTTTAGTTTTGATGTAGCTACTTGAAATTTGAAAATACAAGTACAAGGGATGTCTTGGGTTATTGCGTGTTTTTTAATACAAATCATACAGTAGATTGCTTATACCGATGGCTGAACAGATTTGAATTGAAAAGTGAGCAGCAGATTAAGTGCACATAAGGTCTATCTTACTATGATACTGCACACAATTTTCCGCAGTTTATCGATTATCCTAATGCCATTTGTAAAATTGCAAGGTTCATTTATGACTGCCATTTTTGTAAAACGAATCCGTATCATTTAGCAATTTGGTTCAAGATCAGATAGTTTGTCTGCTTTGTCAGGTAAGCTTTACAATTTGCATGTGGATGAAATAAAAGTCCACAAACTGTTTAACAAGATAATGTAATGGGACAGGATGATCCCATTATCATGCTAGAAAAATCTGACTGAATATTCATAAATGTATTTGGCTCCTCTGCAGTTTTGGTACATCTTTGATATCACATTTTAAATAATTCATTTGTGCATTTGTTTGGGACCATAGTGTGAACATAATCATTATGGACACATCTGAGCAATGGCATAATGTTTATGACTACATATTAACAGTGGTAGGTGGGGCAGAGTTTACTTTTGCATCTGTTGTTTTGCTGTTCATACAAGGTGCCTTAGGGATGAAAACCCAAGAAACTTTTGCCCTACTTGCTTACTGTTGATTTTAATGGTAAGTCATGGGAGTACTGACAATTTATTTTGAAGTTCAATTTTACCATGTTACAGCAGACTTGTCATCGGTTCACTATCTAGTCTCGTGTGACTGGAATGAATACATTTCTATACATGCCTGCTTATCTGACTATGCATGTCCACAGTGTTTTCTAGTGTACATTTATCAGACAGTTTTACTCTGGTTTTTTTTCCAGGTAATTCATGATCACTACACCTCTTTTATTAATTCGCTCCATGACCAGTTTCCTGGTATCTTATTAGGTTTAATTCATGGATTGAAATTCTTCTCGCAGGTCCTAATAATTCATGGATTGAAATTCTTCTCGCAGGTTGCGCTCTCCATATAGCAGCAGATAGTAGAAGGTGTACTCTTCAATACCCAGTTCCAGATAACCGGAACCCTTGCCTTAGGTATGATGAATGCACAACATTCTAACCATTTGGCATATTTCAAGTTTCTGTCTGCATGGTTGTTTTGAGAATTCTCATTAGAATATTTACGCGTTTCCCTATGAGAAAGACTTTACCAGCTACCAGTCTGGACCGTTTTGCACCGTTCGATTGATTTGTTAGACGATAGAAAGGTTTTAGGTCATAGATCTCACCAGTTAAAAGCAGGTTTTAGGCCATAGATCTCACCACTTAGAGCTAGTAACTGTTTCCTTGATTTGCGCCGCTGAAGGAGAGGCCGAAAAAAGTGGTTCAATGCATCATACCGTTTTCTTGATTTACGCAGCTTGTCCTAAAGACAAAAGTAAATGGTTAAATGAATTGTATTTTTGGTACGAGAATCCAGTGATCTGAAAAGGTTTTGATGAAACTGGTGACGTACCGGAATTCACTCCATGGTTAATCTGTCCCCTTTTTTTTGTTTGTCATTTTAAGCGCAATAGGGTTTATTGGTTGTTTTGAGCATAATATCAAAGTAATATGGAGTGGCCTTTTCAATTGTTCCGTGGCCGTCTCTCTTGGAATTTTAAACATAACCTCAGCCATTTTTTTTAAAGCAGAATTTTTTATATTCGCCCAAAAAATCTTCGTTATTATTTTTTCTTTAAATGTTTAGTTCTTTAAAAGTTTTGTGCGCACATACAAGTTACAATGCAACAACTAAATATTGCACACTGCCACAGGCGAGTCTGACACTGAATAATAATATTAGAAATCACTTTATTGTGTTGTTTTATTAGTTGTCTCGAGTATAATTTAAGCATTTTCCAGAGTTGAATGATAGCTTTAGAATGAAAAATAATATTAGAAATCACTTTATTGTGTTGTTCTATTAGTTGTCTCTAGTATAATTTAAGCATTTTCCAGAGTTGAATAATAGCTTTATAGTGAAAAATAATATGAGAAATCACTTTATTGTGTTGTTCTATGAGTTGTCTCTAGTATAATTTAAGCCTTTTCCAGAGTGGAATGATAGCCTGCAGAGTTACAACAGTTTGACTATTTTTACTTTCACTGGAGTTGAAAAATCGAAGTTTATGGAGAAGATGAATTTCTGGGGGTTTTCTATATTTTAAGTCTAAAAATCCATCAAAATTGGGATGTGCTAAGTTCTGAATTTAGAGGTAAGAAGTTTGTAATTTAAAAAAACTGGACAGAGTTTTCTAAATTCAAAGTTCAACCTTAATACTACATTATAATAAAGACAAAAAGTTATTTACTTAAAATTCCGATATCTACTAGAATTTCAGTGTTCTAACTCTGAAGTTTCTAAATAATTAATAATATTTTTTTCCACTTTTTTTTATAAATTTGTTCATATAAATTTTATTCAATTTTCTATTTTAGATATGCAAAATAAAATGAAATAATATAGACCTATTTTTTTTAAATAGCTAATTTATTAACATTCCCTAATAGAAAAAGTAATTTCTTGTTTTTATATAACAAGTGAAAAATACATTGAAAAATAATACATTTATTTTGTAGCTTAGCACAAAGCTTAAGCTTCAATAAAAATAAATGTTTCAGATAAAAAATCAAAATACTATACCCAAGAAGGAATATTAAAAAAAGGCTTTCCATGGAAGCTTGAAACAAAAATAAGGTAATTAGCGCGTGAGAAAGACAACAGTTGTAAAATTGCACAGATATAAGACAACAGTTGTAAAATTGCACAGATATATTATTTATGCATGAAAATCAAAGATGAAAATTATTGAATTTCAGATTTGGTTTATCCATGCCCGGGTTGTCAAAAGATGAAATATTTTTGTGATTTATATGAATTACTAATTTTTCAGTCATTTATGTTAAGTTCATAATAATATTTGCATTCACTGTTCCAAGTTTTGCAATTCCAGACTCCGGCAGGGACTACCGCCATGCCAATGGCTCCTTGTTTATTCTTAATATAGGTAGGCTAAAATTTGTGTTCCATGTGATTCATTTTAATACTATAATAATGTAGGTAGGCTAACATTTGTGTTCCATGTGATTCATTTTAATACCATTATAGTATGGAATTTGGGTATATCGATTTTAAAGAGGTTGTTTAACTTTTTTTTTAATGGAGAAATTATGTATTTTAATTGATACGATTGTTTGTGAGAGTAAGAGTGCAAAACAAGGTATAATAGAATGATTGGTAATCACTGAGATTTTTAGGCAAAATTACTATAAAAAAATGATGGAAAATGAATAGAAGAACATTTAGTTAAGGATTAAATGTAAAAAACGGTGACTAATAAAATTGCCTAATATAAAATATTATAAATAAAAAAAACCTTTGACGAAAGAAACATACAAAATTTCTAACTATGAAATCTACACACTTAAATAAGATTGTTTAATAAAATGATATTTTGTTTCTATTTTTATAATTAATTTATTAAATTAAATTAATTAGTATTGATTCAATCTTATAAGGTTTTTTTCTAAATGGAATAATTTTTAAAATGTAGCTATCAATAATTATATATTAAAATATGTACTCAATCATAATCTTTGTATCCAAAGATGATATTTAGAATAAGATCATACAGTTCTAAGTTAAATGAGTTTGAAATTTCATTTAATATTGATGGGCTATATTGCTAGTATATTCTTCATATTTTTAGTCAACTAAGGTAATGAAACATTTACATCATATTCTCTATGACATGGACGGTTTTAGAGTTATATGAGTGGACATATACCATTAGAGTGTTGGATTTTTTTTTTTTTACAAGGTTATATTTTTAGAAAAAACATGATTCCAAAAA
>APFE030240435.1:0-28693 GCA_000404065.3 Pinus taeda | reverse complement strand
AAAATCTGTTTATTGCACAGGCATTAATGGCAACATGGGTAGTTTTACAGCAACAAGGCTAGAGTAGTTCTGGTACAATAAATTGTTTTATGAACGGGAACTGGATCTTAGTATTTACTTAGTTCAAAAAAGTAATTTTGATACAAGATATGTAGTTATTGAATGACTGTTTAGTGCAAAAACGGAATTCTTCTTAAGCTTATAGCTCAGAAAACAAAAAGCATTTGAGCCATTGCCATTCTTATCCTCCACGGAATCAGCATTGAATTAAAATTTGTTTATTGCACAGGAATTAATGGCAACATGGGTAGTTTTACAGCAACAAGGCTAGAGTAGTTCTGGTACAATAAACTGTTTTATGAACGGGAACTGGAGCTTAGTATTTACTTACTTAGTTCAAAAAAGTAATTTTGATACAAGATATGCAGTTCTTGAATGACTGTTTAGTGCAAAAATGAGAATTATTCTCAAGCTTATAGCTCGGAAAACAAAAAGCATTTGAGCCATTGCCATTCTTATCCTCCACGGAATCAGCATTGAATTAAAATCTGTTTATTGCACAGGCATTAATGGCAACATGGGTAGTTTTACAGCAACAAGGCTAGAGTAGTTCTGGTACAACAAACTGTTTTATGAACGGGAACTGGAGCTTAGTATTTACTTACTTAGTTCAAACAAGTAATTTTGATACAAGATATGCAGTTCTTGAATGACTGTTTAGTGCAAAAACGGGAATTCTTCTCAAGCTTATAGCTCGGAAAACAAAAATTCATGCTTCTAGTTCTTCTTAAGTAGATGCTACAGAGGGTAAAATAAGTCAATCTGTATGCACATACAATGAACAGTTCAAACTGTTTTCTACCATAATTGTTGCTGATAGGCTGGCCAGCTTGTATTACAAGCACAGATTAGTATACATGTAATATAGTTGTCAACCCGTACTGTTGGAAAAGACTGAGACTGTATTCCCTTTCGCTCCATGCTCTCAAGAATACTTGAGTTGGGAAAAGCACCTGGGACTAGGCCTGTTGTAAGCTGTAGTCTGCGACACGAGCTTAAGATACAAGGCCCCTTTAGCAAAGAACTGGAGCTTAGTATTTACTTAGTTCTTGAATGACTACTTAGATCAAAAAAGTAATTTTGATACAAGATATGCAGTTCTTGAATGTTTGTTTAGTGCAAAAACGGGAATTCTTCTCAAGCTTATAGCTCGGAAAACAAAAATTCATACTTCTAGTTCTTCTCAAGCAGTACATTGCAGAGGGTAAAATAAGTCAATCTGTACGCACAATTACAGGAAACTGTTGTGTATAGTCTCTCTCGTACAATAAACAGTTCAAATTATTTTCTGCCATACTCCGATGATTAGGATATCTGTAAACAAAGAACAAAAAAGAGCACTGTGAACAGTAACCGTGAACAATATTCAAAACGGCACAAATGTGAAAGAATCTAATAGTATAGTATGCTCCTTCTTGTATGGCCAGCTTGTAGTACAAGCACAGATGAGTATACATGTAATATAGCTGTCAACTCGTACTGCTGGAAAAGACTGAGACTTTAGTCCCTCTCGCTCCATGTTCTCAATAATAATTGAGCTGGGGAAAGCACCTGGGACTGGGCCTATTCTAAGCTGTAGTCTGCGACATGAGCTTAAGATACAAGGCCCCTTGAGCAAGGAACCAAATCACTTTTTACCAGCTCTCAAGAAAAGTTGAAGCAGGGTTGTCAAGGTCTGCAACTGCTACTCGTGTTGATAACTCTGATGATTAAGATATCTGTAAACAAAGAACGAAAGAAGAGCATTGTGAACAATATTCAAAATAGTACAAATGTGAAAGAATCTAAGAGCTGGATGGTATAAGGATGCAGGGAGTTTCTTGTATAGCTAGCTTGTAGTACAAGCACAATGGTATTCTCTTGTATTAATGGATGGCATATTTAACTTTTGAAATAGAAATACAGTGATTCAAAACTGACATGAGCATGATACATAAACTGGCTTGCATAAATTTAAAACTTGCCTGTAACTCAAGAATGTGCATTGTAACTCATATTGCTATGCTCCTATTGTTAGTGGTTGTTTCTTGCTTTCTTTTTTTGTTGTGCTTCTACTTTTACGATGTCCATAATCAAAAGAGTCATGAGGACAAGTGCTAAGAGAAACAATGCTGAAAGTTCAGTAAGTTGGCTTATGCTAATGGATTCCATGTTATGTGAAGCAGAGAGATGTATGTCAATATGTAGGTGCTGAAGGTAATTTATAAAAGAGTTCAGGATGTTTGCAAGCTGGTTTTAAGTGTGAATGGCACTGGGTTTTTGAGAATATTTTAGTAGAAGCAAGAGGTAATCATTTGAAAAGATTGAAAGACAGTGGGTAAACACAGAAACATGCTGTACAATCAAATAGGGAAGGCCGTGCAAGATCGCAACACTTGAATGCGGGATAGATTTCTGACAGGTGCAGAAATAAATACATAAATACATATACGGCCTGATTTGAAATGTAGTTGAAATACTTCAAGATCAGATTGCAGAGGATATTATCCAATATGAATATGAAGGGCATTTATTGGCGATGCAAGCCCCATCTAACAAACGAGGCTGGCTTGGGACTTCCACTGTCCAATCAATGAGTCAAGCGTGTCTGCGCTTTCAAAGAAAAGAAGATCTTGTCTGTCCAATGGGCAAAGGGTAGAAACCCAGGTCTCTTTGACTGTTTTTAATCAGTTGCACTTGTTCGAACTCTTTCCTAACTTTTGAGTTTGTATACCTCGATTTGAGGCCAAATAAGACGAAGACTTCATTCATTGGTTAAAAGCACAAGAGATTTCACGAAACTGTAATTAAAATTTAAATAAATGTACTGGTTAATGTGTCATGCCAAAATACTTTGCATTAAGTTAAAATGTGCTTATGGATTACCGTGTCAAACTAATGCAGGGACTAATAATCGATTACTATAGTCCCTGCCAACCTTGAAGGGGCATGGACTAATAAATAAGAAAGCGAGTAAATGACGCAAAAGCGTGATAACATGCTCAAGCAACTTACGAAATAATTTGGTAAAGGATCTCCGTTATATAATCATAGTTTCATATTAATTGAAACCCTCAAAATCCTGTAGATACTTTAAATTGAGAACCCTTTATCTATGAACATGGGGAGTGTTATATGTACTCTATTTTTAAAATATAAATAAATTAGTTAATGTGAAGTTGGTTATATTTTGTTATTAATCTTTATTGTATGTGGCACGGATTAGTTTATTTATTAGTCCAAGACACAAATTCATAAATTTAAACTAATGTTTTCCATCCATACTCTATGAAACATTTTTTTATGGACCTATTAAATGATGACATCACTTTACTTTAACCGAGGCATATCTATGTAGGGAACAATTTTTTGTTGGAGAACCAAGAAAATAGATAATATATTTATATTGCATTTACACATCATTGGACTAATGATATCTCTAAATTAGAATTAGTTCGTTAACATTCTATATTGACACACATTTTATATATTATAGAAAAATCAAAGTCAAAGTTGTTTAAACATTTTTCCCTTGTATAAGGATGTGTTTTTCTTATTTGTAAACACTATTCTTGCGCTGATGCATTGGTCTCTGCATGAAAATGGTTTGTTGTCACTTCATGGCTCTAAACTCTTTTAAGTTTCCATCTTGAAAATGACATGGATCTTTCTTTCTTTTATTCTTGTTCAAGTTTACAAATGATACCAGTACTTTTTTCTTTTATTCTTGTTCAAGAAAACTCTCTAGACCTGTCCCTAAGACTATCTCTAAATTCATGTTAAGCTTATTGCATTCATGTTCATGGGTCTCATGAAGTGCTTCGCTCTCTAGATCTTCTATACGACTATCTCTGAACTTGCAAAATCCATTTTATATTATATATATGTAAAGAAAAAACAATGAATACAGTGGCAATGAACAATGAATACAAAATCCGATGAGTGGGAGGGACATCTTATTATTCTTTCATCTTGGAATTAAGGGTGATCCCTCTATGGAATGCTTTGTTAAAGGGTGGAGAGAAATATTTCACAAAGACGAAAACCAACTTATACAACAGATTAACAATTTATCATTCTTCATGTTGATGTTGGAGATAAAGATTGCAATGAAATATCGAAACAAAAACAATAATCCATTTTGTGATTGTTTAGAAGAGGTCATTTGATTTTCAACATCCTACATTTTGAATTCTCTTTAATTTGTATGGATTTGACTTCTATTTAACTTGATTATATTCTTGTTAACTGTGATTTTTTTGTCACTTTAATAAACATTGAGTGCTCATATGGGATTTGGATCTCCTTGCCTATCAAGGGAAAACCATTGTCAATATACATATTTGACACTTACTTTATGTAGTGAGAATTATAGGAATAAAGTCACAACATTGCAATGATAGGAAAGGAAGGAAGCGAGAAAGTGGAAGTAAATTGAAAGCAATTGTTGTTTTCTTATGACTTGGCCTATGAAAGGGAATTATTAAAACTTTAATTTCCAAATGAAACTTCTACTATGTAAGCTCCAAAAAAAAAAAAACAATGTACTTTGAAAGTGTTGTATGTTTCATCATGGACATTGACATATTATCCCATACTTTTGTGCTAGATAAAAGAAGAAAAAATTACTTCAACCTCATTTTACTTTTTAGTATTGACAATAAGGTTAGAAAACTATGATTTCCATAGGAACCCATCCCACATGGTCTAGTTAGTGGGCATCCTCTATATCATATCCAAAACATGAAACAGCCTAGAGTGACTCTTCACTAATGAATCTTATCAAAACTTGAACCTATACTTGTAGGGAAAGGGCATAAATACCAACATCATTGGTATCTGAGACACCAACAAATTACTTATGAACATCCTAACTAGGGCGTTCAAACTACATCCATTGGCATGCCCCCTCACCACACAGGGGTTTCCTGTTCGGGTTAGTTACGTGAGGTTTCACCTCAAGCCCTTACCAATTAGTTACAGAATTCAATTTTTCTTGAGTCGAAATATTTGGAATTTATTTAAAAATGTTGCAACACTTAAATCAAAGAAAAACCTACAAGATTCAAACAAAGAGTACCTAGATGTACTCAATCCTTGAAGATGGGTGTTTGTAACCCCCTATTAGTTAATTACTCTAGATGCCACGACAAAATGGCCATGTAACCTCATTCAACAATGAAATGGATCAACTATTCCCTGTTCAATACATGTGCATTAGGCTCTTGTGATTATTCATGGGTTAAGTTCTACAGCACCACCTCCCTTCAGTCAAATAGTAGTTATCCCTCTTTCCTGCTCGAATGCAAGACATGGTAGCATTTAAGCACAACTAGTTTGAGCTAGAAAGGTTGGATTTGTACTGCTCGTGATGACTAGAACAATTTGTCCAACTCTTTATCAGCTCTCTAAATTTCCTCCTAGACAATATCCCGCCCACCCCTACGAGTTGCCTAAATAAAGTTGCTAGGCTAACTCATTATGAGTTGTTAACAATGTTAGCTAACTTGCTCCAGTATATCTCATCAAGAGTTGTAACTAGCTCTCCCCTTCTTCCTATCATTTTGAGTTGATATGGGATGGTACCGAGAAGGGAATGAAGGAAACAAAAGAAGCCCAAGCTTATTCTTGAACTAACCAAATTTGTACCTTTTAACTCAGGGTAATCTCTCTATATATATTATGTAAGAGCCTAATGATCCATGCTAAAGCCACCTAAAACCTTGATGTTGACTTAAACAAACCCTATTGAAACCGACATCCACATACAAATTCAATGTTTGATCTCTAAGAGAGGTTGCCGCATAGAGTTATCACCGAAGCAACATGTAAAAAAGGCATGGAGAATAGAAAATAATGAATGAAGGTATCATTGATGATGAAAAGGATGCCAATTAAGTATAGGGATAAGTGTGGAGAGAACGTGTAATCAGGGGATCTGCACCAACCATTCATTACTTAGATACATAATGCAAAAGCCAACAAAAAGTCTTGAATACAAAGGCTTTAACAAAGTGTAAGGACCTAATGAATTGGAGGATCATCATTCAAATATCAAATTTACAAGGAAAAAAGTTTAGAAGGTGATGCATATAAAGCGATGACCAAACCTGCAACAGGTCAATTCCTGTGATATTCATTTCATACGACCACTCCTTCATTCAACAATGCCACCATGCTTAAGGAAATCAATTGCAAGGATGTTCCATCTATCGGAAGAGATTTGTTGTTCTGCAACCCTACTTATTTTGACAACATCCATAAGTGATTCATGTAAGTTGCCTCATACTAACATAAAATAGTGCTTTGTTACCACAATGGTAAATATTTTAAGCTCTAGTCCCAAGAAGAAAATGATGTTGGGAAAAAAATTGATGTTGTTCTAATTTTATATGATGTTGTGAAATCTCACTCATACCAAACGCTTAATTCATTTCTTTATAGATTTTGTGTAAATATTTTTGAATGAAAGAAGGCATGGCATGCTTTTTAATTACTCCTATATGGGAAGAATTATTTAGTGCGTAATTTCAAAATAGACAGGATATAGAGAAACGAGTATCAAATAAAAAAGATTCAAAGGGAATGAAAATTAGATATTTATTATTATAAATTTTAAAGTTATATTTTATTAGTTGCCAATTTTAATCACTGGTAAATTTTAACTTTTAAAATATGTATTTCCATATATAATGTATATAAAAAACTTTAAATCAATATGTTATATCAATATTCTAGACATCTAAATGAAAAGCACAAGATATCCAAAAGACAAGATATCCAAAAGATAAAGGTGAGGTATAGTAATATCATGGTGTTTATAATACAAATATTCTTATTGACTAAATCCTAGACATGGTGGATTCATTTGATTATAATGGCATGCCATATTTTGGTATCAATTTCTTTAATTTGAAATTCATTGGAGTTGGTCAAGCAAAACCAATCACCAACGAAAACAAAATAAAATGTTATAATCATGATTTAAGCATCAAATTTATCCAATTACACTAGTTCAAATGTTAGCGCAACAATACATCTAACAATTGAATTGAATTTGTATTCAATTGAATGTAAAAAACAAACAAGCATCCTTCATCAAGTTTTAGAGCAAGATAGTGTCATATATTTACTAGGACTCAATGGCCAAACAATCTAGTCATGTTTCTTCTTCTAATTTTTTATGCAATTATTGCAAGAAATTTAGCAGTGATAAAAATTGGTGTTTTCATCTATAAAAAAATGGTGATGGTTGTTATAAATAACATAGTGGCACAAAAAATATCCCCATATAAGAAAGTTAAGTAGTGAAGCTCATCCATATAATGAGTTAATGGGACAACTTAAAAATGTTATTTTAATGGAAATAATCAAATAATGATAACTAGAATAGCTTAATCACTAAAAATATCCATTTAACAAATGATTATTCGTTCAAATATATAATAGACAATAACCTAAAAAAGAACCTAATCATCCATTGTATATTATAAGTCACACTTTCTTTTGCACTTGAATTAAATGCATTGATAAAGTTTTTGTGATGTAACATCCATAAAATGTTGTGCACTTGAATTAAATGCATTGATAAAGTTTTTGTGATGTAACATCCATAAAATGTTGTGATGTCCTCTTAGGTAAAGGACAAAATAATAATCCATAAAATGTTTTGATATCCTCTTAGGTAAAGGAAAAAATAATGTATCATACAAAACCATTCTAAATCTTTGAGATGCACTTAGCCAAAAAGCAACCATTCAAACACAAAAGTATGGCACTTCATTTTCCATCAAAATGAACATCCCAACATATTGCCTCTTGCACATGTCATTCTAATGATTTGTTTCCTCTATTGTTTTGCACCACTTTGGCATATTCTAATCAAATTCAAGTATCAAATAGGAAAATAGTTCACACCACTTTGGCATATTCTAATCAAATTCAAGTATCAAATAGGAAAATAGTTCATCCATTCTAGAATATTTCCTTGTGCATATACTTTGCATCGATTGACAAAACATAAGGATTGAGAATGCTTCCAAAGGAATCATCAGCTATCCTTAATCCTAGGTACCTACAAATATCACACAAGGTGGGGCAATGTTTGTAGTTTTTATTTAGAGCTGTATGAAGCCACTTGCCTACTTAACGATGATAATGGTTCTACTACCTTTGCCACTACCCTTGCAGACATGAATTGACCACTTTCATAAGATTTGAACTAAACTTCACACCGTATTGTGTTTTGGCATTGGATTGGTAGTGATCAATTCAAGCAGCTAAAAATAACAAACTAGCATTGTTTCAACAAACACAAAGTAAAAAAGAATGTTTAGTACGACATGCCAAGGAGAATCCTAGGAGATATTGGACTTATGTGAGAGAAATCAACAAAAGTATTCTGCAACAAACAATAAGCAATTCAATTAGTGAATGATGCTATCTTTCATGCAAGTGAAAGGCCCATTTTTAAAACCTATAAATTAGTTAGCACATATATTCAATGATCCCTAAGAAGGGGAAATTTTCAAAAGTTCAAAGAATCGTTAGGCATGAAGGAGCTGACTGATTTTCCATTACAGGAGAGTGTTAAATGTAATAAAATTTCAAAGTTGAATGCAATTTTGCAAAAGTGTAGATTGAAATATCATAAGTGACTGATTTTCCATTACAGGAGAGTGTTAAATGTAATACAATTTCAATGTTGAATGCAATTTTGCAATAGTGTAGATTGAAATATCATAAGCGACTGATTTTCCGTTACAGGAGAGTGTTAAATGTAATAAAATTTCAGTGTTGAATGCAATTTTGCAAAAGTGTAGATTGAAATATCATAAGTGTAGGATTTGCACAAATGCAACAACATCATCTCTAGTGTAGTTTAGTCCAAGTGCACTTGAAATTATGGTGCAGATATTTTCTAGTACAGAGTTAATCTAGCACATGCACTGAATTAGTGCAACAAATCGATAATGTGGAAGCAACTGCAGGGCAGAGCTTAACTTGGCCAGGAGTTATAGCTACCCCTATCTCTTTGATCATTGGTTAGTTCAGCACCTACCTCTATGAAAAGTGTATGGAATATAACTTTAAGTACTCACCTAAAATATGAACATGTAAATGCCTCATTCGTTTCGAGGTTAATGCTCGAGTGATTAAGCAAGTTATTTAGTAGCCCAAAGTATTGTAAACATTGCAAGAAACCAACGGAGTTGCAATTTCGTCTGTGGGTCAAAAAGTCATGCAGAAAACTTGACAGCAATTCGTGGTGAATCTATATTGCATGTACGTTGGTGTACCCATATTGTATGTCATTGTTGTACCATTTGAAGTTTTTTAAGTTAATATGAATTAGCTTTTTCTGTATTATGTTTCTCATAACGAGTGTTAGTTTCTTTAACTATTCGTGTGGAACAATCAATCTATTTAAAGCATAGTAAATTACTGTTATTTTTGTGTTGTTCGTAAGTGATTTGTGCAGTTCTTCTGCAGCTCTACTCTGAAAAAGAGACACACTTTTTATGAAAAGGTTCTGCAGGCTGAATCTTAACTAATATTCTAGAAGGTTGGATGTGATTAGGGCATTGTTATTCCTTTGCCTAGAAGATCTGAAACGTTCTATCAGCAGTGGATTTTCCAACTGTGTCCCGCCATTAGCTCTAGTGCTCTTCTACAAAGTTTTGAGTTCCAAATGCCCAAATTTAATGATGGATATAGTGCACTCCTCAGAATGTGGTGATGGTCAAAACTTGTAACCTCCATTAGTCAGCGCCCCACCATTAGCTCTAGTGCTCATCTACAAAGGTTTGAACTCCAAATGCCCAAATTTTAATGATGGATTTAGTGCACTCCTCAGAAGGTGGCGATGGTCAAAACTTGTAACCTTCACTAGTCTCTTGTCCTTGCAGAACTTCTAATCATAAATGTTATCACCATAAAAACTATCTAGTCAAATTTAGATAGGACCCTGACCTCTTCTCTTAGTAAACCAAGCATACCAACCAGTAAGCATCCTAGCAATCCTAGCACAACACCCCATCTTCCAACATGACTAATGGACCAGATAGGTCTTTCCATCCAAACCCATGAGAATTGTTTTTTGTAGAATTATCACATTTGTGACCCTGCAAACTCTTGATTACTACTCATTTCTCTTTTTTGTGTGAAAGACCTCAGCCCAAAAAGATTTGTCCATTTCTTAGATGACTAGTAGTGTGGCACAAAAGAACTGCAAAGATAGAATTGTATCCTTGGGCTCACTTTTGTCTACATCCAGCCCATTTTCACCATCTATTGGCATAGCATGAGGCATACCTACCTCCTTACTCTTAAGCTTATTGTTTACTCATTGTCTTCAGTAATGGGACTTGGTAAGAGATATTTTCTCTCCTGAAAAGATTTTTCCTATGGTTAATACCACCTCTCAAGAATCGGACTTCATCAACTTTATAGTGTCTTCAAAAGAAGGAATTCTTCTCAAGAAATCCACTGCCCACCTGGTTAACTTCCAATTTTTAACACAATCAACAATTGTAACTTCCAGTAGAATAATTCCAGTAGACCTCTTAAATGTTTCCGGTAGAATTTTTAAACTCCAAAACTCATCGCCCTCAATGATTCCTTGGTTTGGATTGGATTTGAATGACACTGATTTAGCAGGTCTAACTTCTACGTTTGAGTTCACAATCCGATTGCAAGTTTGTAAGGGACCTCAATGATTCCCTGTTGCAAGACTGAGTCTAACAAAAAAATCACCACCATGTACTAATATTTCCACTACAGACCTGCTCCAGGTAAGCCTTGCCAAGAGTATGACAGACTTATGCAGTCTGTTTCAGATAAACCACTTGTTTTCCCGTTAACCTCTTTTACTTGAGTCCTCTTTAATAGAAGTGGATATTTCCAAAACCATTCAACGTCAGACTAGCAGTATTCCAACTTTTAATAGTACATTTTTTTTAAACTCTTATAAGGCATTGAATGTCTTTTATGTAAGGCCGCTTGGAGAAGGCAGTGGAAACACAGTTCAGATGTCAGATACAAATCCAATGTAACCCTCACCGAAATGTCATCAACTTCCATTTCAATCTTAGCATTATTGAATTCAATTCTACGTTAGAGATCAGGCATTTTAGTATGCAACTCCTTTTCAAGTTTGCAACCAATACGAGACTTATCCCAATTGCTATCCCAGGTAGTTAAAAGGCCCAAAGGCATTTCACATATAAGCTTATATGATAATTGAAAAGATGCAACCAATAACCCCCTGGATATCAAAATCAAACCATATAAAACCTCCATAAAACCTATCTGGTCGAAATTAGACAGGACTCCATATAATTCATGGTCAAGATTTTATAGCCTGGAGGATTTTTTACATAACAGGTTTACAGTAATCATGTGCAAAAGAAAGATGATTCAACGTAATGCAGCATAAACCTTACTCATCTACGTGAGCAAAGCTGCATATTTTAGAAAAGAAATCTTGCTTACAAATAAACATAGGAGCAGCATCCAACTTAAAAACATTCTAACATGAAACCACGTAAAAGAAACCAATTATTAACAGGTCCAAAATTTCAATTATGACAAAGTCCGTGGAGCAAAAATAAAGGACGTTCTCTACAACCTCAATGATCCAATGCAGCAAAAATACATATTCACAGATGATAAATTAGGTACCAATCCTTCCAAAGAAAGACTATAGCTGTATATGTACAATTTGAGAAAAAATTTAAGACAATTCCAGTGCTCCAAAAAGTGCTGCAACAAAACCAATGAAAAAGCAATGTGTGTCAAATGTCATAGATGTTTCAAAAGGCTCCATAGCATATGGAAACCAATTAGGGATTCACCTGTCAATCTGGATGCAATTGTGCTACCAACCTTCCTTTAACATTCTTGTCCTCTCTATGATGTACTTTCCTTCTTTGTATTTCTCCTGTTCTTCGTATGCCTTTTCCTGAGAGTGAAACATTATTAAGAGCAAACCCTATGAGTTAAATTGATCCAGTAAGCACCATAGATTGCTCTCCAAAGAGCTTCTGCCAGACAAATCTGACTCTAATTTCAGAAAAATTAAAAATTAAACAATATTACCTCTACAAATGTACCATATCACATCAACTATTATTGACAGAAATACATGAATAATTGAAACTCACATATCTCCAGCCCAATATTTGGTGGCAACATTTGCAGTAAATGTCGTTGACAGTATGTAATCCAGTTAAGAGTTCTCGATCTTCCTTGGGCCCAAGGCAAACATTAACCCTGCAATGCAGTCCCAACAAATTTGTCCATACTCAAATCAACCACAAACAACAGAACAAAATCTCCTTGCAACATCCATTAAGGTTCCATCTGAGTCATGCAGCACCATATTCAGTTCACCCATAAAAGACTACAGAAGACTATGCAGGAAGTTTCATTCATGGGTCCATTAAGGTTCCATCTGAGTCAGGCAGCATCGTGTTCAGCTCACCCAATAGAAGACAATACAGCAGACTGTACGAATTTTCAATCAAGGACTTACCAGGGCAAGAAATATTGGTCACTCATTTTGCAGTCAGACATTTTTTTATACTCGTGCTTCACTATAGCTTCCTATACAAGCGGGAAGATACAGATCTGGACATAACATAATAATTGACAACACCACCTTTGTCTCACGATTAGAAGGTGGCAAGTGCAACTGTCAACAGCTGGTCACTAGTTTTAATTGAATGAGCCTAAATGATGTATATGCTTCAAAACTACATCCTTGGTCGGAGCAGGAAGCCCAGACATACCTGGATTCGTATTTTGCTGATCACAGGTTTCATACCCTTGAAATTCACTACTTACAAAATAAAGTAAAAAAACCCCTGTTAATATGAACAGGCTGTGTCCAAGTCTCACGAATAGTATTGACCTGCAGTTCAC
Organism: Pinus taeda; assembly: GCA_000404065.3. Classification (NCBI taxonomy): domain Eukaryota; kingdom Viridiplantae; phylum Streptophyta; class Pinopsida; order Pinales; family Pinaceae; genus Pinus; species Pinus taeda. The sequence continues at coordinate 15,730 of APFE030240435.1, read as the reverse complement.
TAGACACCATTTCATTTTTATATCTTTAAACGTGAAAGAACTGTTTACAATTCTACTTCTCTCTCTCTCTCTCTTGATCATAAAATCAATCTCGTATTTTTGAATCTTGGCATATTTTAATTTTTCCATTGCACTGAATCAGCTTACAGCCACTTTCTTATTCCATTGCATATTGAACTCTTTAGGAAGCTGTTTAGGGATTTTTCTTCCCTATTTTTCTACTCTGTTTATACGCTAGAGCTGATTCAATAAATTCAGAGACAATAAATTAAGGCAAATTCAATAAACTCCAGATCATCTTATTGACTTATCTGCACTTGATTGTTGCAAAGGATTCAGCAGAGTACATGTTAAATTAGTATGGACTGGATACAGAACCACTAGACAGAGTCAAAATTTAAAGCAGTTAAATCAATGCATTGGCAGAGAAAGACAAGCAACAATACAGAGTAGTAGAATAATATCCAAAGAAGTTGTGAAGTTTTATGAGAAGACAATTACTCTGTGGTTAATGTTAGTTGGGAGTTTTACAGATACAGCTTTTATAAGGTGAGTATTGAAACAGTAGGCCAAATGATTCATGTACCATACTAGCGGTACAATCTGACTGTCGATTCATGAGGAATTACTGAGGGATAAAACCCTCTGAATTTTGGCATTAGCTGCCCATTTGAATCACGCGGAAGATGAGGAGGAATCAAAAAGTAATATGCACCAGAGAAAAAATGATGATGCCCTGACAAAACTATAATTGCACAGATATCCCCCTTATCACTCCCATATTTCGGCAGGTAAACAAAAATGTCAAGCACCTTAAGGTGTTAGACTTTTGAATTGAAATATTCAGTGGCATTTTGATTTTCAATTTTAACTGATGAAGCTGAGGGTTGCTCCTTAACGGTCAACTCTGTACGGTCCTGATTAACCCTTCTACCAAAACATTGATTTTGAAAGGTCAACCTTCTAAGATAAAGCCCTTCACCGGCCTTATTTGGTCCCACAATTAGACTTAATTGGTTTTGAAAGGACTTGTCAAGAGGGTTGGGATAAGCAACCATTCACAGATATCATAACTCCATGCTTATTAGGCACCGATGTTCTAGCCCTACCTCGGGAGGTCTATAACAACAAGATTCATAGTTAAGAGTTAGTAAACACCCACAGCCATTTGATTCCTAGTTGTCTGTACCCATTATCTCTATAAAGGAGATCAAACTGTATCATGGCAAAATTATGCACTCCCTTAACACACCATAAACCTTGCCATTAATGGCATTGCCTTCAGACTAGCCTAGAAGCATTGTTGCTTATATGCACTAAGAATATCCTATAACTCCAACCCTAGCTGAATTGGGAACCATGTTTGTGTTGGTTTAGAATCTCCTACCTTGACCATTGATAAATAAATCTAGATTCCATGAAAAGCAATTTAGGAATCTCCCGTAGGAATCCATCCTGATATAACGAAACAGTCACCCATTACCTCGGCATTCTGAATCAGTAGCGCTAGGTTGATTGAAAACTGAACATAACGTACATTAAATCAAATTGCCTGGGCATTCTGAACCAGTAGCGCTAGGTTGATAGGCAACCGTTCATAACGTAGATTAAATCAAATTGCCTTGAATGAGGGCCGCCGACATGACTAACATTCGTTTCTTAATTACAAAAACGGAAATTACATATATATAAACCTCGCAAATTTGGTTTCAGGTGGGAACCCACCTATAAGAAAGTATTCATCCGTAGGCAAAAAGGGCTAGCTAGTATTCATGATCCCAAATAGTCCTGAACAGAGATTGAAGAAAGGAATACAGAACACCCAGACGATCCAAATCCTACAACAATCATCACCCACATAAAATAAAAGACAATTCCAAACAATAAAGAACAAATAAAATTCAACTCACACGCTCTTGAATAGGTATGCCCGGCCAAAACGCCCATGGAAATGCTTGGAGAAAATCTGATCATGAGCAGCAGAATGGGCCTTGCAATTGCTGCACTTGAAAATCCTGCGCCCTGGAAGGTACTCTTGAAAAATCAGCCCCATCGCCCCTTTTCTTCAAGGCCGGCTGTTGCTTTCTGCCAACAAATAAAGAGCACTCCCCGCTGAGATCAGACTTTCTAATCACACATAAAAGCACCACTCCCATAGAGATGCCTAGAAAGATCTCTATATATAGCGAGGGCTACGCACATGTATCCCTAAATGACCACTAAATGAAATCTAATCCTAGTTAAGATTGCTTAAGAATTTCTTTGACGTAGCATTAATGGTGTTCTCATGGTCCTCCCTAGGCCGGATATCTAGCAATGGTTTTTGATAGTCTGACTTCTATGGCCACTCGATGTGCATTATTATTCTTTTCCTCCAAAAATGACGGTGGATATGAGTTCATGGGAATATCATGTTTCCACTTTCTCCTTGGGTGGCGAACTATTTGAGGGGTAGATTTATATCGATTTTGGGTGGTTTCGATTTGATATAATTTGTATGAAAAAAAAACCATTTAAAAACAATTTTAATAATAAAGAGACAATGTGGACTTTTTAGGTTACGAAGTAGTTTTATGGGTTAACCTTTGAAGTTTAGTTGGACAAGAGCATGTGGATAAGAACAAATCGGTGCTTCTTTCAAAAATTTAATGATATAAATTACAAGGTGGTGTTTTTTTTTTTAATTTAATAAAAAAGTATATTTAAGAAAAGACACAGTTTATAAATAAAATGTTTTTTTTTACGACATTTTTTTTGGTTAATTTTAATTAAAATTCAGTGAAGATTTTTGGAAACTTGAGTTTAAGTTATTTAATCTGTAGAATCGGAGTGTTTTATGAGTTTTTCAAGGTGTTAATACATTTATGCATCCAAAAATATATTTTAGGCAACAATAAATCACATTCTTGCTTGAAATTCTATCACTGGATTCCGATGAAAAAGGTTATTTCATCATGTGATTTTGTTACATGCTTCCAAAAATTTTAGTGTTTATAACAACAATCAAATCTCTATATAATTGTAATAATAATTTAATAATAATAATTTCAATCAATATTAGTGTATAATTTAAGTAAGTTTATTTTAGAATAAAAGGAATTCTTTTTTATTACAATGTAATAAGAATTTGATGGAAATTTCAGGGATGATCAAAATCCCACCATGATCCAAGTTTTATGTATGGTGGAACAATGTCCATAGGGGGTATTGACTAATTATGCATTAACAATATCGTGGAAAAATAGATTAGAGGTAAAGGTTTTTGGGAACTTTGACTCTTTATATGATTAACTCTTGCAACCAATGGGAAGCCTACTCCAATGTTAGGTCGCTCTCATACAATTAAGTAGGGATTAGTCTTTAACTGTGACTTTTTGGAGTTTCCGGCGGATTTTTGGATGGAATCTGATGAAAAAAAATTGTGGCCAAATCTTGATTTGTGTTGTTTAAACTAGTTTTTTGACTGCATATATGGATTCAACACCCTAAAAAACCCTTGGGGAAATTCGATTGTGAAGATTTCACCTGTCAAACTTGTGATTTCAATGAATCCTTGTCGAATTATAGACAAATTAAATCAGAAAATAAACCTGAAATTTTTCCAAAAAAAGTTGCACTTAAAGACTACTCAATTAAATAGTCCTAATTCAATTTAACTAAGTCCACTATAGACCCACACTAAACCACGTGAGTAAATTGGAGTTACTTGGTGTCTAAAATAACAAACCTAATTTCAAGTAACAAGGAAATTATCAACCTCAAGCGTATGTACTAAGATTCGTTGTTAAGATTAAGACTTTGATCATTATACCATATTATAGTATAAAAATGCATCATTTTATACTATAAATGGATAAAGTATCATATTGGCATCAACTTAAATCAATTTACATTTGTGGACATATGTTAACCCCCTTTAATGATCGAGGGGAACCAACTCTCGAAGGTCAAACGCCTCCTCGCACACACACAAACACACAATGGGTATACAATAGTGAATTTTTGAACCTAAGTTGTCTTATGGGTAGTGACCCATCCCAACAATCAGGCCACAATGCAACAAGGAATCTTGTAACTTCCATGCATTAATCGCATAACAAAATGTACTAATTAATCCTAATTCACATGCTTCCTCGAGCATCTAACATAGAAAAATTATTCATGTCTCTACAGTGACACCTCGTATTAGAGTCCCATTATAACAAGAATGCATTTTATGGTCAAGGATGTTTTTTTCAAGTGTTTTTATATGTAAATTGGAAGATTCAAAACAAAAATAATAGACTATAGTTAGATATTTTGCCAAAATGACATATTACAATAGAAACTGGACAATAAAATAATTACAATACCACAAAATGTTATAATTTTATTAATGAGTGCAACGGTTCACTTGCCTCTTTGAGGGGGAAACCTCCAAATAGTAGATTTTCATTACAATATACTTCACAAGACATCTCATTACATTGATTCTACTTCTTTAAGACATCTCATTGCATTGCTTCTACTTCTTTATATAGTTCTACCTACCTTCTAAGAACATTGTAGAGAAGGATATTTCTAGTAGGTTAAATGATCCAGGTGGATATTGGTGGCCACCCACCTATTCCACTTGGACCTCTAGTTGGTTTCATTAGTTTCCTTGATTATAGCAAAATTTGCTTTTGTTAGCAATTTTTTGGGTCCTAGACTTTTGGAGATATTTTAACCCCATAAATGTTGTTTTTTTTAAGGTATGTAGCAAGCTCATAGCCATAGGTAGGGGCTTGTCACAAATATTGTAGTACTCATAGCGACCTTTCTAACAAGGTATGATACACCCAAAATAGAGATCATATGAGCATGTTACGACCCTAGGAAGTTGGTTGTCCAACTAACCCCAACGAGGCCCACAAACTCTTGGTGTTTCATATCCTTGGGTTAGGGTTTTGATTGTTTAGGGTTTTCCTATGTTGTTCAATAATAAAAATTCTCTCGAGCCTTATTGTAACACAATTCAGAGGCATGTAGCCACCACATCTCTTCTTAGAGATAAGCTATCATTGTCTGAGCTAGTTTATTTCCATTATGTATGTAAGCATCTTTCAGATCCTTGATATTATTGAAATGAAGATTTATTTCTACTGCATCTTTGTGTTTATGTTTATATATGTATTATGTTTCGTTCCAGCATAAGTTTGGATCAGTGGTATCAGAGTGGTCTGGTCTAACGAGGTCGAGTTATAAGGAGTTGGGACTTGAACTAGTTGATCTCTTGCAATACCGGCCCTGTAGACACCGATGACCTCCCATGGCAAAAGAAAAGTAAGGTGAGGGAGCAAGAGATCCTATCAAATTGTTGCTCGAAGAATTCCTCAAGTGACGGAGGAATGAAATGATGGACAACTTTTCCCAGATCCTTCGACAAATGCCAACCAGCGACACATCTTCATCCAGCAGTCACTTCAGAGGCACCACCCCCTTCAAGATACAAGTTAACTTCGATATCCCTATATTCTAAGGTCAAATAGATGCAGATGTTGTAGACTAGCAATTGCACCAAATGTTGCAAAGGAACGTCGTAAGGTAATAACATATGGAGAAAGACCATACATGAAGAGAGATGTGATATGTTACAATTCCAGTGAGAGAAATAACATGGTGTTAAAAGTAAAGTGAACTCCTCTTTCACTATCCTATTGATTTGGGTTGTAATCTATCAATTAAGGGAATGCTTAGCAATTTCAACATTGTACTTATAGCTTTAGTTTTGTTTTATGCCCTTTTAGGAAATTGACTAGACTGAAAATTTGGAAATGGATTGTTGGTGAATGTAGGTATGGATCCTTGATTGAATGCGATGGTTTTCTTGTGTCGATGTTTATTTTAAGATGTAATGAGGAATCAGATCCATAGAAGGATCTATGAATTCCACCGAGTTTTTAACATTAACAATATAAAATTCAACCAAAGTGGCATATTTCAAAAGGGATGAAGCTAGGAGCAAGTCCCGTATGATTTTGACATAATAGAAACCCCTCTGATGCAACACATAAGCCAAATACAACTCATGTTCTCCACCACAACACCTATTGTGTAAGCCAAAATAGCTCATGTTATACACCACAACTTACAAGCCAAATACAACTCATGTTCTCCACCACAACCCCTAACGTGTAAGCCAAAATAGCTCATGTTATACACCAAAACTTCCTATCTCGGGCAATGTTTCTCAAAGCAATTTCTCATATAATCAAACAAAAAATGGTCTAAAAACTTCAATCCTTGCATCCAATTCAATTCATGTATAATTATATAGAAAATCTTGAGCTAGCGAGTCTCCCTTAAAATTGTAGGTCTCCCTTAAAATTGCAGAGTAAAGTAACAAGAATTGTAGACATAATTCAATAAAATGGGGAAAAACTCTAGTTAGCAACCATAAATACTCTAAACAACCTCCTATATGTTTTAGATTCACATTACAAGAAGAAAGGAAGGATAATAAACTCACTTGTTCACATACAGGCAATAGATACCCTAACGTAGTTGTACGTATAATAAAGGTGAATGATCAAATTCCACACATTTTGCAACAACAATATATTATAATCATTACCACAAGCTTTGGACCAAACAATTCATCCAAACCATGCAAAATGAAAGTCCCAAACAAATTAGTGAAGTCTTTGAGCCCAGTGAACCTCAGAAATTTAATTTCCTCTTATTGACACAACTATGCATCTTTTGTCACCTAAATACTCGTTGATTTAGTCTTGTGTCAGTTTCAAAGCATCCACAACAATTTCATTATTGTTGCTTTCATGTTTTACTACTTCCCTAGAACTATAGACTCTCCTTGAATTCTTTGGACATACAAATTTGAAGACATGTTTCTTGCAGCCCATGCCCGACTTTTCTACAGAGGAGGAAATGAAGAAACACCCCCAAAATAATTTTCTTGAATTGTTAGCCCCTCCACATCACCATCATGACTTCCATCTATTACTCTATGAATCTTTTGTTGCTTCTTCCATGTCGAATATGCTTGTAAAAGAGAATAGTAATTCTAACCAGGAGACATAATGAACATCATGACACCCAGAATTGAACTCAAATCTCCATCCTAGAGTAAGGAGATGCATTTTCTCTTTTATGTGAGTTTGATTCTTTACAATCTTGTCCAACTTAAGATTATAGTTAAGGGGTGCTCAAGGACAATCTTGAACATCAAAGATTTCTCCTTTTGCAAGAGACTCCCATGATTTCGCTGATATGCACCCTAATACCCCATCAAATTCACAATATTCTTGGTCTTTAAGTCTGCCTCATTGGTCGGAGACCGAGACAGAATTTTCTCAATGCAATCTGCTTCATTGGCTAGAACAAGGTATACATGTGAGATTTTATTCTAAATCCACCACCAACATAAGAAAAAATCCCTCTACGAAACTCTGCAATAGACTTCAAATGTCTACAAAGAACTTCCAAAAGGAAACCCAACCACCAAGGGTTTTAGGTCAACCAATTGCTTTCAATGTTTCCAAGCACTATTGAATTTCTGCATTTAGGTCAACCAATTGATTTCAATGTTGCTAAACCTAGAAGCTTTAGAAGGTGTTTAAAAATTAATCACAACTATTTCATTAAATGAATTTGATGGTCATTTTTGGAGTAGAAAAGAAAAATAATTCCATATATTTCATAAATGAATTTGATGGTCATTTTTGGAGTAGAAAAGAAAACCCATTGATGCAGGAGCATCTAGACCTGGCCAGCAATGTGACGAGGTGGTCACATGTTGTGGTGAACGCCAGATGGACTAGTTGTTAAATTTATCTTAATTCCAATAAGGGCAAGTAGTTAAGAGTGGTCTAATTAGGAATAAATGGCAAGTGATCATCCCTACCTGGAGATCAAGCCAAGTGGTCTATTTTTTTTAGGTGGAGATCAAGATTGAATTGTAACTATATAACTAATTCCTTCATGTGTGGAAAGTAGTAGTTAGATATGACATATGTATAGCTTGTTTGGGGGGATTGAAAAATAAGGGAGGCAGCCAATGAAAAAATAGAAGAAGGGACCCGGAGGCACTTGTAAGCCTACGGGCAGCGAAAAGAGGAGGCCATTAGTTAGAGTAAATCATGTCTGAGAAGGGAGGAAAAAAAAAACCTTCAGATATGTGATTGTATACAGAGGTTTGACTGGGGCGTTAAACTCTTTGTCTCACGGTGAATCCCAAATTCCATTCGAGTTTAGTGGTGACGGAGGTAATGTTAAGTCAGTTTATGGTTGTTTTTTCCATTTGTTCTCTCTGGTATTTATGGTTGTTCCGATATCATTTCACATTAGTTCCATTTCATTTGGTAATGTTAAATACGGCGGTTCCCTCGCTCCGTGTTGTGGCTTGGACTGGTGGTTATTTTAAATTATCCTTTTCCTGGTAACTAACCCCTATTTGGAAGCTCTCAGAAATCCGAAAAAGAAACCCCGGCCGAGTCCATAAGTTTCAGCCCACAGAAGGAGGTTGTGGAGAAAGAAGAGTCGAAGCCGTTGCTGAGCGTCGAAGCACCGAACGCTGAAGAGGAAGCCGTCGAGACATTTCAGGATTCGACGAACCAAGAGTCGAATGCAGGATGCTGTAATAGTTACCAGATATATGAAAGTGAAGTTTGGATATGCGTTGGGCAATGCAGTGTTGATATTGGTGAAGTTGATGCTATGGCTTAAGGTGCCAACCGGTGAATGGGTAAGATGCGTTGAATAGCCACAAGAGCTAAAGTTGTTGGTTAATAAAGTGCCACATATATTTTGATGTGTAGGATGCATAGCGATAGAGCAGAGATGTTTGTGGTTAACATTTAGATGGTAAGAGTTTATTTGGGAAGGGTGAGCCCATTTAAAGTCGAAAGATGTGAGTTGGGTTTAATCACATGAAGAAGTGATTGTTGGAAGTATGGTTTTCAGTCAACCATAAAATTTGTGAATAGATGCTTGAGAAGCTTTTGCAAATGAATGGTGTAGAATCTGCACGCCCGGACTGGGAGTCTTACTTGGGCAGTTATTGAAGGTGCATTTTTACATGCATGCGAATGGGAAAGATTCTGGGTTATGCAGGTTTAACCTGCATCAATTTTGGTATCAGAGCTGGAATAGCTCTGTGTGAAGAATCAAGGTTTTTTTTTAATTTGAGTTAATTGCATGTGATGAATGAATGTCAGATCTTGAAACTAATGAAGATTGTAGCACAGGGATGCAACACAGTTGACGAAGGAAGCAAGATCAACAGGATCTTGAAGGTGAGCTGACAAAGTATTGTTTAACTCTAGTTTGAAGGTTATGCTTGGATAATTTGACTTACATGCATAGTGAAGAAATCTCAGGGGAAGAAGTAGGTCACAATTGTAGAGCAGTGATAGATGAGTCCAACAAAGGATTCTACGTGAATGTGGTAGAACCTAAAGATTCAACAGAGGTTTAATAAATTTGCAGATGAGTTAAGCCTGAAGGAGCAGTGGAGAAATGCTCGAAAGGTTCCAGTAGAGGACTGGGTGATTACCAAAAGACCAGATCTAGAGGAAGGGATTGGTGAGGTAAGTGGCAGTAGAAGAGTTTGCTGTTACAAAGGCTTGGTGAAACTCATGGCGAAGGAGATGACTATTGAAAGTCATAAAGGAGAGAACAGAGGTTCAGAAAGAGGCCACAGTAGAAAGAGGGAGAAAGAAGATGCCAAGGTAAATGGCATAAGACAACAGTTGATTGATAAAGAGTATGAGAAAGAGAAAGTTGAGATCGTGGTTCATCTTGAGTTATTGATGGAATTGTTATGGAAAAATATGAGAGACCAGAGACATGGTTGGAATATGAGGAAGATAGTGAAGTGGCAGAGGCTACAACAGAAAAGAGATCAACAGATAAACATGCAGTTAACAGAAGACTTGAGGAAGCTCGAGCAAATGATGAGTATACAGTTGAGTCGTGAAGAACTTAGAGCTGTTGAGTTGAAAGTGGAGGTTTCCATTGGTGAAACAGAGAAGGAGATCATTGATGATTTCTTGGGTTATTGGGCAGATCCAGATCAAATGGATGATGTAAAATCTTGTGTTTTTATAGCTGACAATTGTGATGTGATTACAGGTTTTACTGAGGAGGATGCGCAATCTTGTGAAGCTGTCACAAGTATGGAAAAGAATCTTTCAGGAGATAAATACTCGGAAGAAGAAAGAAACGATGCGTTTGTACTTGAAGCTATTGCAGTAGAGAGAGGAGCTCAAAAAGAGAGGATGAAGACAAAGATGATGGAAGATCATTTCAGAGGTTCTGAAGAAAGCCACTATGGAGGAAAGAATGCCAAGGCAAAGGGCATGAAGAGGATGAGTCAAGAGGAGCTTGACAAGCAACTTGCTGACATGAAAGCAAGACTGGAGATGTTGACAGAGTTGCTACAAGAACTAGAAGACCAGAAAAGAGGATGGACCTTTCCATTAAAAGGAAAGAAGGTGATTTGGCACTCATTACAGATGAGGTGGAAGCAAAAGGAGATTTCCTTATGGACAAAGAAACTCAAATTCTTTGAGTCAAGGATAAGAACAGAAGATGCCGCAAGAAAATTTGTTCCGAGGAAAATGCTTGAAGAAGCAGGAGAAGCAGATGAAGCAGATGAAGTTATCTGCAAGCTAGAGGAAGGAATATCTCTGGATGATGATGAGGAAGGGGTGAGATTGTATGAGGGTCTCAAAAGTTCAGAAGAGAACTTGCATCAACGTATTGAAATGTTGACAAGAAGACTAGAAGGAAATTCAGAGAAACAGGTGACAGAAGATAAAACTGATGGAACCATGGAAACACAACCTTATGGGAAAGAAGCAAATAAAGTAATTGACATGCCACATAAACTTCCAACATTGCATACACCGTTGTCAAAAATCTTGGCTACGATGTTGCCGCTCGAAGGAAGTTCAGGTATACAAGAAGGCTAGATTAGCGTCAGGAAGAGTGTTTTATCAGTAGAAAAGAATCTGTTAATTCAAGATGTAACATCAAAAAAATACTATGTAGAGGATGTGCAACTTTCCAAGAGCAGCCTGAGAGAGACAGAAGAGGTCAAAGAGGGTTCAAAGGACATGGAAGTATTAGTGCAACAGGCAGGGGAAGACAAATCATTGTTTAATTTTCTTTTTGTTGGCCAACAGAAACCTGGTGGAAAAGCCATCAAATGTAGTGATCAACCTTGTTCTGTTCTCGTGGTTTGGGATGCGTATCAAGCCGGATCCCTTGAAAAGTTGGCAAGCGGGGACATAAAATCAATTTAAGGAAGGGTTAAGTTGCCGACATCTTGTCTTCACGGTGATAGAGGGTTGCCCATAGTTGGTAGAGACATTTCTTGGCAGGAAGCATGTGGTCCTGGCTATTGTTCCTCTTCGCCCAATGGCTCCTCAACATTGTTTTCAAGCGATTCAGTGTCACCCACACAGAATATAGCTGACAGTCCTGGAAGAGAAAACTGCATAGAAGACGGGAGCCCAAAAATATTAGTGGAAGCAAAATATAAAGGTGGAAAGGGACAACCAATGAAGATTGTTAAAGAAGTTCAAGAAGAAGAGACCATAATTTCTGAAAACATAGTAAAAGATGATCGTGTTGTCATGATGATAGGCATGATTGAGTCAACCATGGGAGATCTTGAGTTGATCAACCTGGAAAACGTACCTCAAGGAAGATGACATGAAGAAAAAATTCACCTAGTGAAAGGTGAAGAAAATGAAGAAGAGCTGACAATGACAAAAAGTCAACAACAAGATCAAGGAGAAAAAGAAAGCAGCGCTCATCAAGAAGCTAATGTATGGGAGAAGGAGCTAGAGTTACTGGAGAAATGGCTAAAAGCACCAGTACCTGATGAAGACTGCAAGAGGTTTGCAGTAAAAGAAGCAGAAGCAGGGGAGGAAGTTCACAATTGTGAACCAGGGCAAGGAAGCCTTATTAGAATAGATGATGCAGGGGAAAAACTTGAAAACTCTATGGAGTTAAATCAACACACTTAAGTGTTGATGAAAGAAGAAGGTCCAGAATCACCAATTGGAATACTGTTGAAAGGAGACACACAGTCTGACTGTGTAAAACAGAGGAAGATGCAGCTGAACAACAGCAACCAGCTAAAGCAGGAAGGGAGAATTAATGAAGAAGACCAGCAAGAAGATCGACTGGGAACAAAGATTGAGAACATAAAGGAACTGATGTTGAAGCAGACCAGAAGGCAAAGGTTGGCAGCATCAGAAAAAGTGATCAGCAAAGTACAAAAAAAAATTCAGCAGGGTAAGAGAATTTGTCCAAATGATCCTGATGCCACCAAAAAGCTTGAAGAGACCAAAACAACAGTCAAAAAAATTAGATTTATTGAGGCCATCTCAGTGAATGATCTTGTGAATCATTCTGTTGTTGATTTCGTTGATTTTCATTCAATAAAGGTAGAGCAACAACATGGAATAGAAGGAGAAAATGTAACATTGGAATTTATAAAGAAAGTGATGGAAGACTTCAAGAATCACGAAAGTATACACAGAAGGTGTGCATTTCAAATATTATCAAAAGACATCCATGGTCAGTATTATGACCTTTTTAACATCTTTGAGGTTAGTAGGCTTCCTTTGGAGGACAATCCTTATCTTTTTAATGATGATTTTGTTGACCAGGGATTATTTTCAGTTGAAGTTATACTTGTGCTATTCGTATTCAAGTGTATGTGTCCAACTAAACTCTATCTTGCAAGAGGAAATCGTGAAAGCGTGAGTATGAAGCAAATTTATAATTTTGAGGGCGAAGTCAAGTCCAAGTACAGTGAAAACATGGTTGAGCTTTTCGCTGAAGTGTTTTGCTGCTTGCCTTTGGCTCATGTCCTCAATGACAAGATTTTTGTTGTCCAGGGTAGTATTTTTAGTGTTGATGGTATAAAACTGGATGATATCAAAGACATTGTTCGGTTCCGAGAGCCACCTGAAGAGGGTCTGATGTGTGAAATACTGTGGAGTGATCCACAGCTCCATAAAGGGCATGGACCCAGCAACCGAGATGTTGGTTTGTCTTTTGGAGAAGATGTGACCAAAAGGTTTTTCCAAGAAAACAATCTTGGTCAGGTCTCATGAAGTTAAAGAGGAAGATTATGAAATTGAACACAAAGGTAAACTTATTACGGTATTTTCAACTCCAAACTGTTGTGACCAGAGATGGAAGATGAAGCAGGAACAACTGACATGCAGCCTAAACGGAGGAGCAGAGCATATGGACAACTCCAGGACAAAGTCTGGGATCGAGGAGGAATTTTTATTTTTCTTCATTCCTTTTTGAAAGCACATGATCAGGAGATCATGAATGTTTTCAAGCCTAAGTATGATGCAGGAGCATCTAGACCTGGCCAACAATGTGACGGGGTGGTCACATGTTGTGGAGAACGCCAAATAGACTAGTTGTTAAATTTGTCTTAATTTCAATAAGGGCAAGTAGTTAAGAGTGGTCTAATTAGGAATAAATGGCAAGTGATCATCCCTGCCTGGAGATCAAGCCAAGTGGTCTAGTTTGTTTAGGTGGAGATCAAGATTGAGTTGTAACTGTATAACTAATTCCTTCATGTGTGGAAAGTAGTAGTTAGATACGACATATGTATAACTTCTTTGGGGGGATTGAAAAAGAAGGGAGGCAGCCAGTGACAAAAGAGAAGGGACCTGGAGGCACTTGTAAGCCTATGGGCAATGAAAAGAGGAGGCCATTAGTTAGAGTAAATCTGAGAAGGGAGGAAAAAAAAAACCTTCAGATATGTGTTTGTATACAAAGGTTTGACTGGGGCGTTAAACTCTCTATCGCACAGTGAATTCCAAATTCCATTCGAGTTTAATGGTGACGGAGGTAATGTTAAATCAGTTTATGGTTGTTCTGTCCATTTGTTCTCTCTGGTATTTATGGTTGTTCCGATGTCATTTCACATTAGTTCCATTTCATTTGGTAATGTTAAATACGGCGGTTCCCTCGCTCCGTGTTCTGGCTTGGACTGGTGGTTATTTTAAATTATCCCTTTCCTGGTAACTAACCCCTGTTTGGAAGCTCTCAGAAATTCGAAAAAGAAACCCCGACCGAGTCCATGAGTTTCAGACCACGGAAGGAGGTTGTGGAGAAAGAAGAGTCGAAGCCGTTGCTGAGTGTCGAAGCACTGAACGCTGAAGAGGAAGCCGTCGAGCCGTTTCAAGATTCGAAGAACCAAGAGTCGAATGCATGATGTTGTAATAGTTACCAGATATACAAAAGTGAAGTTTGGATATGCGTTGGGCAATGCAGTTTTGATATTGGTGGTGAAGTTGATGTTGTGGCTTAAGGCGCCAACCGGTGAATGGGTAAGATGCGTTGAATAGCCACAAGAGCTAAAGTTGCTGGTTAATAAAGTGCCACATATATTTTGATGTGTAGGATGCATAGTGATAGAGCAGAGATGTTTGTGGTTAACATTTAGATGGTAAGAGTTTATTTGGGAAGGGTGAGACCATTTAAAGTCGAAAGATGTGAGTTGGGTTTAATCGCATGAAGAAGTGATTGTTGGAAATATGGTTTTCAGTCAACCATAAAATTTGTGAAGAGATGCTTGAGAAGCTTCCGCAAATGAATGGTGTAGAATCTACAAGCCCGGACTAAGAGTCTTCCACAAATGAATGGTGTAGAATCTACAAGCCCGGACTGGGAGTCTTACTTGGGCAGTTATTGAAGGTGCAGGTTTAACCTACGTCACCCATAGAAGATGACGGAAATAATTCCATCTATTTCATTAAATGAATTCAATCTATTTCATTAAATGAATTCAATCTATTTCATTAAGTGAATTCAATCACGTCATTTCAGGAGTACAAAAAGAATCCAATGAAAGAATCCAAAAGAAGTACAAAAAGAATCCAATGAAAGAATCCAACACTGATTAGGCTTACCATTTTTCAGTAAATTAAAAATGGTGAAAATTGTATTTGGTATGGGCATCAAATGGAAAAAAATTTGCTCAACGAGAGTTTGTATTCAGAATAAAAATGTTGAAAAACTACAAAATGAAAAATAATTGTAGTTTAGGTAATTAGCTCATGGAGAGCATTTTTTAGTAAATTAAAAATGGTGAAAATTGTATTTGGTATGGGCATCAAATGGAAAAAAATTTGCTCAACGAGAGTTTGTATCAAAATAAAAATGTTGAAAAACTACAAAATGAAAAATAATTGTAGTTTAGGTAATTAGCTCATGGAGAGTTTGTATCAGATAAAAAATGTTGAAAATACAAAATGGAAAATGGTCTTAAGCTTGAAAATACTATAATTCTATTTAATTTATATTAATCCTATTTAATTATTTAATTCAATGACGAAGACATTTTTCAATAATGTGATAGAATTGAGAAGGTGAAAGAGAGGTAATAAATAATGTGATGGAATTAAGAAGGTGAAAAACAGATAATAAGAATATAAAGGTAATAATAATATTTTTTTATTAATTTTATAATGTTTGAAATAATTAAAAAAATATAATATATTGAGTATATTTTTATGCCATAAAATTGGGAGGGTAGGAAAGAGTGACATAGCAAATGGAAGTAAAATTTTATCATACTTTTTCATCCCCTTAGTGTACCACCTCTTTCATTGTCTTCATCTTTAATAACCATTACATTTATACAACTACGCTAATTAATAAATATAATTGTTATAATCAATAAAAATATTAATTTTTAAATACA
>APFE030240421.1:274595-291204 GCA_000404065.3 Pinus taeda | reverse complement strand
ATCAGATCTGAGCATCTGACTTTATTTCAGCCCTAGACAGAGGTACGCAGAAGCAGCGAAAGGTACAGTGCGTGGGTATGCAGAGGCGATGAAGGTTCAGTGCGTGGGTACACAGAGGGGACGAAGGTTCAGTGCATGGGTACGCAGAGGCGACGAAGGTTCAGTGCGTGGGTACGCAGGGAGACAGTGTTTCAGGTGCGTGCCTTCTGTAGCAGCACGCAGTGCGATTACTCTTTGGGTGCGTACCTTCTGTGAAAGTACGCAGCGCGATTATTCTTTTGGGTGCGTACCTCCTGGGAAGTACGCGGCGCGATAGTAAACTTGGGTGCGTACAATACGCTGATCAGTGAAAGGAGCAGTGCGTGGCCACGCAGCACAGCGAAAGGATCTCTGCGGGTATACGCAGTGAGACAGAGGGTGAAGTGCGTAGCAACGCAGACCAGTAGAAAGAAAACTGCGTATCTGAGTTAAGATCTTCTGTTGGTTGAATTTTTCTGTTGATAAGATGTTCTGGGTTCTGTTCTGTTATTGTTGATCTGGTTATTGCAGCTCACTGTATAATTTACATATACTTGATGATCATTTGATGTATATGGATCCAGTTTGAAAATTTATGAAAAGTAGTCCTTGAAAAGAAGTAGGGGGTTGTAGCTCCCTTTCAGGAGAGACTGGAAAACGAGAGAGAGTTGTAGCTCTCAGCAGGTTGCAGCCTGCGTACTGGTAAAGGACTGCACCAGTACAAGACCATTGTAAAAGGAGTTTCTAATTTGAAAAGAAGATAGAGACATATTGCAGCAGGTGGTTTTCACCCACATTGGGTTTCCACCTTATATCTGGTGTTCTTTGATGTGACTGTCTGCTTTTCTTATTCATGCTGATTATTTATGGTATTGGTATGCAAAAATAATTCAAAGTATAAATAAGAAAGATTTGGTAAAAGAATTAGATAATACTGATTCACCCCCCCTCTCAGTATTATTGTCAACAATATACATTCTGTCTCATTCTAAAGAAGCGTGCCAATGAATGTGGTAGAAAATTATCCATAAATGAGAGCAACCCTCTGACCATCAGTTGCAGAAGAAACATGACCCTAAATGAAGCAAAATTTGTCAATTTCATTTTTGACATTAGAGAAAACTATATTTTGTACATCTTGAGCGGGCCTAATAGTTGATAACATGTGCTTCCTTGTAAGAGGTCACAGGTTCAAAGTCAAACCATAGGGGGTTAGAGTATGTACACCTCAATACATTTTAGCACTCAAATCACTGCAAGGAGGTGGGTCACTTGTCCCACAAATAAGGGGGTCTCATACGCCTTAAAATTAGATTATTATTATAATTTTTATCCTTTTCTTTCAAGGGATCATTATTTTTGCTTGCAAGTAGATCTATTATTTTCAGAGGAGAACATACATGCATGTCCAGATTGGATGTTTTGAGTACATAATTGATGTCTTTTTTATATTTTCAAAGAGAACAGGCATGCATGTCTAGATTGGATATTTTTAGAAAAAAATTGTTGTCTTTTTTATTTTAAATATGTTTTTTGTTCTTTTCCACATTTATTCATATGGTCTAAGTCCTATGTTTTGTCTGATTGAGTACGTGTTATGAAAAATATTGAACTTCAAAAGAAGTGGGCTTGGTTTAATATTTTCTTCCGTGTGCTTGCATGCCCACATCACATGCTCACAAGTATCTTCATGTCCTCTTTGGGAACCAATGGCTCACTATTTCTTGTAGAAGAATTTATTCTTACCTGCAGAGAAAGGTTGTGTAAGAGTCCTTGCTGTCGAATGCAACATTCTTCATTGCTGGGACCTTGTACGATGTCCTCAGCAACAAACCTGCAATGGTTGGTTAGTACATAACCAATACCTACACATACATGCAGAACCTCTATCATATGAACAGAAAAAATTTAGACAACCTATCCCTAGTTCTTCTGACCAATGAAGAGGCTTACTTTCACACAAATACAAACAAGTTTCACTCAAAAATATTTCTATCTTTTCTCTAATACACATATCATATCCTCATGCACACATATTGATCACTAATATCCCCACTCTTGGCCTCTCAATGCACATTCAAGCATCTGACTCTTAGTAGGAACATTCATAGGTATTACAGGGATAGATATGTTGATGTTATTGATATGCATATAATTACTAATACTATCGATTTTTTATGTGTCTGAGCACTCTCTTCCTCCATGGAGTATACTGTTTAACACTTTTGTTATACTTCATGCACTCAATTTCTCTTCAGAGGCATCACAACCTTTATTATTATCCTTGTACAACTATTTCTAAAAATTTTGGAGACTCTGCTGGGTCAATGACAATGGCAAATAGTGTTCTTTGCATTTGTAGCCTCTTTTCTCTTTCAACCTCTTTTGTTTGTGTTGTCACAAAATCTATCAGGCCTTGGAGAGGGGTGCCCTACAAGAAAGGCACTAGACTAAGTGACAACAATGGTGTGGTGGCACATTGTCACCACAACCAAAACTCCCTTCTTATTATGGATTTTCACAAATTGTAGGAGTCCCTATATATAATAAGACACCTAATAGGTGTTCTAATCCTGGATGTGTAAGGTGACAAAGAGGCCTCCAAGGGAAAGGCACAATTTTAGCATAAGGCATCAAGAGGAGGAAGTTCTCTTTCTGTGAAAAGGCCAAATTAGGGAAACATAATACCTAGGGTTTGATTTTTTTAGGTTGAGAGTTGGGATGACTAAAGGTCAAGATGCCAAGAAAGGGCTTCCTACAACATATTACAAGAAGGTTAAGACACACGAAACCCTGAAGAGGCCCCCAAGTTGAAGCTATAACTAAACTAGGGTTTACGCTAGGGAAAATATCTAGGGCAAGGGAGATTATTCATAAAAATAGAATGAATTCCCACCAAGGGGAATATTTTTGTGGCAACCACTCAACCCTTGATGTTTTCACTTTCCATGACCCAAATTCCCTCTCCTTGTCATTGAGAACCCTAGTTGGTTGCTTGGCCATTCAGAGGACCAAGATAGGTAAGAGAGAGAAAGTCAACTTTATGGATGAAAATTGACTTTATCACCAAATAAGGATGGGTGATGCCTAGTCATAGTGTTGATTTAGTGTATGGATTCTTTAGGTTGGCCAAAACCTGCAAAGGAGTAAGGATATTTTGATGCCCTAACATCATAACCCTAAGTATTTTCTTTGTGCGGGACCAAAATTCACTTGGGAGAGCTAATGTAGGATCACCAAGGGGCTTTACATTCACATATCATACAATGAGTAATGCATGCAATAATATGACTTAGCATCCAGAAAGTTGATATTCAACAAAATTAAGGGACAATATTTAACCTAGATCATCGATTTATTCTATATATTAGACATGAAATCAATTTTTTCAATAAAAGAGCACTTGCAAGACAATATGCATGTATAATCCAATCATTGATCCAAGGAAACTTCAATAAAGACAAGAATATAGCTCCAATACAAAGTATTCTCCATAGATCACATCTCTCCAATAGGAAAAGAGGCTCAAATTCTCAAGTAGAAATGCTGAATTCACAAGTGATGATGATGACAAATGAAAAAATCCTTTCCTTTATTTATATCGGGAGGACAAGTATAATTTTTAGTCTAGAAGCCACTAAAAGATAAGTAAAATCATAATGATGCATTGGGTTACAAGTCAACCCATCTAGCTTAGACAATAAATCAAATGAGAGCCCACATGTGTGAGTAGTGAGGCCTCAAAAGGCTGACATCATCCAATAAATGAGCTCCATGTGGCATGCGTTGAGGCTTTTGGGTGGCAAGTGTGGTGTAAAAGCCTTTAAAAATCATTATTTGAGGATTTTCCCTCAAATCTCCATCAATATCACTCTGTGGTTCCCATAATTATCATTTTAGGATTATCATTTTGATATTTTTTTTTATTTTATTTTGTGGCCATGATATGCTCTTTCTTTTTCTTTTAGCTACATCAACCTCTTAGGGTAAAGTTTCGAGACCAACCTAGGTATGTAGATGTATGGGTGTCAAATCCCAGAAAACTAAGGGTCAATGGAACTTGAAGAATGGAGGTGGAACATGGGCTTGTAATGTAAGATGAAAAGTGGAAAGTATGGAATAGGGATCAATGGAACAACGCTATATCAATCAACCCCTCCTATACCCATTGGGCAATTAGGGGGGGGGGCATTGGACTAAGATCGAAGATTAAGCCCCCCCATTTAATGTGAGGGAACAAGATCACAGTCAAATCCCCTCTTTCTTCCAAGTCATCCCATAATACATATAAAATGCCCAAATACAAACAAGAATAAGCACCAAATTTCAAAATGAATAAATTATCCTTTGATTGGAAGCCAACCTTCGTTCATGTGCCTTTGTTAGATGGGTGAGAATTTATATGACTAATGCAGGTGGTGGGGATACAATGGCAGATTGTCAGCTAGTGGTGGCTATTAGTGGTTGCATGGTTGGTCAGATGGATGTGAAGATTGGGAGAAATTTTTTCTCCTATAGGGCCACTCACTTTTGGTGGGTAATGTTAGTTTTTGTAGCATCAGATGGGGTTCTAGTCTTTCCAGTTGTCAGAGAGGCTAAGAAACAATAGGACTCCATAACCCAGAAAAATTTATAGGCAAATCCACCTAGAAGTGCCTTAATTAAGTTAATTAATCAGTAATTAAATTTTTCCTAAGTCTCAGGGAAAATGATTAATTAACAGTAATTAATTGAGGAAGGTGAGATTTCTCTAGAAACTCACATTGGTCGACTAGGAATTAATCTTAGTTATTGATTAAGTTTTAATCTTGGTCATTGGAGTCCCAACTAGAGATTATAGGAAGAAGTCGATGGGTAGATGGAGGAATACACTTGAGATTGATTTCCTTGGGCAGTTTGACTTTCTAGAGAGCAGCAATGTTTGCTGGAAGAGTTCAAGCCAAAGAAGAGAAGTAGGTATAGAGAGAGGTAAAGACAGTGAGTTCGGAGGAAACTTTCTAGATCCTAAGAGTAGCTTGCAGAGAGGTGGAGATAGCCACAGAGAGGATGACGCATGTGTTGTGCATACATCTCTAGAGGGAAAATCGATTTAGCTAGAGGAAGGGTAATTGCAAGTGCTAGTGGCCGAAAGAAATTCCAAAGGGCCAAGCCAGAGGCTTCCACACCAATGACAGTCAGTTAGAAACTAATCAGAGGCAGTTCTAGGCCAGTGCGTTTCAGGCATGTATAGAATTGGTGCAGGGCCTATGCAGAGGCGTTGGAGAGCTAGTTTGTTGGGCTTGATTGAGCCAAGATTGCTTGTGGGGATGAGGAAATTTCCTCACAATATTTCGCCAACATTTTTCTTTGTAGGATTAGCAAATTTCAACATCAAGTTGTACTTGGAGTTTCTCACTGTTGCTTAATAATAAAAACCTTATGTTGCTGCACCGATTTTCCCAAGTTGGGTTTTTCTGGGGACTTTTGTCCAAAAATAATGATGTTATAACTATGCATGCTAGTATTTTCTCAGTTTCCAGTTTATCTTCCACAATGTCTAATTTTGGGAAGATTGCAGTGTGATTAATTCTTTGTTACCGTAGCAATAAACTACTAAAGTGATTAAGAGTTAGAAGAATTAATTTCAGTTGCTGCAATAGAATTTCAGTTGTGAAATTTTCGCAAGTAATAGTTTGTAGAGTGGACTTTCTTTTACCTTTTCTCCCTTGTCACATCTGGTTTTGTGTAACTATTGAAATGACTCATGAAATTTTGCCTTATTACCTCTGTGACTCCTTCGTGCTCAATTACCTAAAAAAGATAGTGGTACAGGACATAGAGAATGAATTTGGTACTGGTTGGTCGGTTAAGAAGATAAAATTGCAAATGTCACTCAACTATAAGAGGTTTCGTTGCAACCAAACAAGAAAAATTAAAAAAATGCCTCAAGATCAAAGATTGAATCAAAAACCATTTGAAATACCTTTTAAAGTATGGAAAGAACTTGTAAAATCATATGAGAAGTTGGATGCACAAAGAAAGGCCGACGATGAAAGAATTCAGGTATTGAATTTTTCATTGAACGTTATTTAGAATGTATTAATACTTATAAGTATCTTCGATGTGTATTTGTGTGAAAATAAATTGAATTGGTTTATGCTTAAGGAGAAGGCATCCAAGGCGAGGTTAACCAAGACAAAAGTCACTCATCATAGTGACCAGAAAGGTTTAAAAGCATTGATAACAACCTTTGTAAGTATATTAAACATGTGATATTTTTTTAATAAAATTTGTACTAGAAGAAAGTCATTGTTATCTAATTTCTCCTTATTTACTGATTGACAGGAAGTAAAATATCGAAGACCTCCAAATTATTTGGAAAAGGAGGTGCTGCAGCAAAAGAGATGGGTTGAATTTGTTGTTTGGATGGAATCTATGGTAAGAAATCTTAGTTGGATTTCCAATATACTTTTGAACCGTATTTTCATTTTAGTTTTTAGTACTATTAGATATTATATCTTACCTTATTTTATGGTTAGCATTGTATAGAAAAAATATGCGTTGTGTTATGTAATTAATACTAACATGTAATATTGATTTTTTTGCTAGAATGCTATAGGTAATGATTTCCAAGATGATGATCACAATGATAATCCAAACTATGCTCAACATATATCAGGCAATGATGAGGATGAGGATGATAGTTGTGAAGAAGGAGATGATGATGATAGTTGTGGTATTGGTGATGATGTGGATGAGACTAATGAGGATGGTCAAGATGATCATGAGGATGATGTTGGTGGTGGTAGCTAGGCATGCACATGCATTGTTTTCAATGAAGAAATTATTGTGTAGAATGACATTGTTATGTTTAGATGGGTGTTGTGAATTTAACCTATATCAATGAAACATTTTGATTTGGTAATCATACAATGAGTTTGATTTAATTAAAGATGATGATGATATTATCATTATTATATTTTTATTTGATTTATATATTGGAAACTATCATCATTATTTTGATAGAGAATTATAATGTATGGTGATATTACCATCTTTGGATGTATGTTGTTAATTTATCGTAGAATAATGATATTAATGAAATATGTGTTGAAAATTGTCAATGAATCATTGTGTATGATGACATTGTTATTTTTTTGGATGGATGCTGCAATTTCCCTTAAATTTCTTTACAAATGATTTTCAATTGTGATATATTCTTTAATGATATTTAGAAACTATGATATATTTCACTATGAAATTGAAATTAGTAAAATGAATCTATAGAGGGGGTCATATATGCCATAAGAAGTCATATGCGGATGTAACCATGGATGCAAAATTGAAAGTAAGATTGATGTTAAACTAGGAATTAATACAAAATGAAAACAATGACATGCAAAGTGTTTTAAACTAGAAGTGAAAAATTGTGCAATAATTGGCACAAAGAAGGGAACAAAACATGGCATACAAAAGGATATCAACTTGGGCAAAAACAAGGACACATAAATGGACACCAAATTAGATGCAAAAAAAGATAGATAACTAGATGTAAAATAAGATGCAAAGTTGAGTGCTAAAAAGAAGCAAAAAATGTTACAAATTAAGATGCCAAATGATGATGCAAATAATGGTGTAAATTTCGGATGCAAACTTGGGCACAAAAAAGAAAAAAGAAAGATGTAAGAAAAGACATAAAACAAGATGCAAAATGGGGCTGAAAAAAGGTGAAACCAAAGATGCCATATTGGATGTAAAAAATGATGCATAATCAGATGCAAATTTAGGCTCAAACTCACACACAAAATTATATGCAAATGTGGACACAAAATGAGGCAGAAAAAGATGCAAATTTGGATGGTGAAAACGATGTAAAACTAGACACCAAAATAATGCAAAATTGGATGAAAAAGTGGGCATCAATAATGGTGCAACATTGGACACATAAGTAGACACAAAAAATTGTACAAAAATGGGCATAAAAATAGCTCAAAATTGAATGCAAAAAATGATGCAAAACTTGATGCAAAAACAAATACAAAAGTAGACGTAAAAAATGGCTCTAAATTGAATGTACCATTAGACACAAAATAAGATGCAAAGGTGGACACAACACATGACTCAACATAAGATGCAAATATAAATGCAAATTTGGATGGTCAAAATGATGTAACATTGGATGCAAGAAATGGTGTTAAAAACGATGCAAAATTGGATGCAACAAATGCAGCAAAATATGGTGCAAAATGGGATGGGAAAAATGGAGACAAATCAAACGTAAAAGTGGACGTAAAAAATGGTCCAAAAGAAGATGCAAAAAAGGACACAAAAATTCATGCAAAGTTTGGTTCTAAATCAAATTCAACACACAGTGCAAAGATAGGCTCCAAAGATGGTGCAAAAATAGGTACAAAACTAGAAGCAAAAACTAGTGTAAGACTAGATGCAAAACCTGGCATAGGACTATATGAAAAGACTTACACAAAATGGATGCAAAAAAAGATGTTAAATTGGATGCAAAATACAATGTAGACTTGATGCAAATGATGGTGCAAAAATGGAAGCAAAGAATGACATAAAATAGGAAGCAAACGATGATGAAAAATAGACGCAAAAAATGACACAAAACTAGAAACAAAACTTGTCATAAAGTAAGATGCAATCCTTGGTTCAAAATTTGACGCAAAAAATGATGCATAGTTTGGTGTAAAAAATTATGCAAAATCTAGCGTGAAAAAAGACGCAAAATCAGGCGCAAAAAAGGACGCTTTAAAAATTGTACAATAGAGCCAGATTTAGTGCCAGGTTTCTCATCACAGTTACAAAAGAAATGCACTAAAATCTTGTGCTAAATCAGGCACAAATCACTGGTTTTGTTGTAGTGCTCTGATTTGTGTTTTCCTTGAATGACGGTTGTGTACAGAGGAATGAGTTGTTTAGTTGAACACATAATTGTGTTAGAAATTGGTGAGAATTACTAGGATATTGCTGCCACATACAGAATCACGGATCATTGTTGGAAGCTCTGGTGGATTTGGAAGAGAAAAAGAGGGTTATAGAGATTTTGTAAACAGGTAGTCTGCAAAGAGGAGTTTCATAGAAAGGAAATATTGCTCAGATGATTGCAATGTGGGTTTGAGAAATCCTAGATATTTGTATGGTTATGATGATGAGGGCAAAGAGAATCTCTATCATAATGATGATGCGGGAAAGGGGTACAACAAGTAATTGAGATGATGTGGGAAAGGGATACATCCAGATAAGATATAAGAATTGACAAGGATTTATAAAGAGAACCAATGAAAGGATAGAAAGACTCTAAATTTGGACAGTGAAGATGAAGAAGAAATAGACTCTAACTATGCAGAGTAGACATAACACATTAGATATTGCAGTCAAATTCCCAAGAAGACCTCAAAAGGTTAATGAGGTAGAGGAAAGGAAACCTGGTCCTAGAGAGGTTGTGAATGTGGTAACGATTGGGTGTTGAAGATCATGTCGAAGACTTTCTGTAAGAAGAACAGATGGCGATGATTGATTAACATGTAGCCAAATGTTGGGCTAGAATTACATTATTACAAGAAAGCACAGTTGGAGAAATTGAAAAAATAAGTTACCAAACTTTTATTACCGTCATTCTCTTATATAAAATAATGGTATCAAGTGATCTTATGTAAACACGAAAAGTGAAGATGATGAACTTGAAAGTCTTGGGGCGATTGATGATACAGGAATTGAAGACCATTATGAAAGCATTGAAATGATGGATGTATTGGAAGATTATATAAGAGGAGATGTTGCAAAAAAAGAGTTTGAGGTTATTGAAGATCTTGAAGAACAAGACAATGATCCTGTCCTAGATTACAAAATTGTAAGGGTCTATTAAACAGAAGTCAAAGAAGGAATGGTATCATTGGCTCCAAGAAAAAAATCTTCATTTGTAGCATTAGTTTTCTTCTCATATGAAATTGTTAAAATTGATTCGAACTGTAATGCAAAATCGTTGGAATATAAATTCATAGAACAAATAATCACAAACATTATTGTTCAATAGCATTAGGAGTGTTAGAAAGAAACAAAGATTTTGAGGGCAGAATCGCACATTTTAGAAAGTATAAAAGTGAAAGTATATAGAGTAAGACAAGATAGTGACCTAGCATAGTAGAAGCAAAAGTTTAGAAGCCAATGAAAAATTTTCCATTTAAGTATGAGAAAAATGTAATTAAGGATCAACGGTGGATGATTTTCTCAAACATGCTCATATTTCATTAATCTGCTAACAATTGTAATAGCATTAAGTTAACTAAATTCCACTCGTGGTTATGGATTGTCAATTAGGAATTAAATGATATTACAAAATAGTACGATGAATATTATTTGTGAAACACAATTGGTTGGTAGTTAGAAATATGGGGTAGTAATTGAGAACATGGTTATCATAAATGCCCAAAGATAATGAATAAATGTTGTATGACTATGTTAATGGTGTTGGACCTACCAACATGTCAAGGATCTCCCTGCTAAGAAGTCTCAACTAGACCTCAGACCATTTGGAGTAGGAGTCCTAGCAGTGGGTAGTATGGTATCGCCTTGACTACAGTTGCGCGCAGAGGTAAGTAAGATGTCCTTGTTGGAAGCAAGGATGTGACCTTGCTAGAAGCAAGGGTGTGACCTTGCATCAAGTCAAGGAAGATAAATGGAAAGGCTCTAACACATGAAATGGGAAAGGAGTGTGCATTTTAGAAGCCTGTAATAGTATGTAGCTTGAAAGGGAACACACGAGCTGAAAGACATCAAAAGATGGAAAGAATAATATTCAACAATCCAAAGTGATGAGTTAAAGCAACAACACATTTTGATAAGATTCGTAAAAACACATACTAAATAGTCCATATATACATGTGAAGTTACAACTAATACATTATTATAATAACCAAAATAGTCGAACTACAATAAAAATACATGCATCAAACGTATTGGTTCTGCAATATTAAAAGAATGGAAGATATAATCATACATGAAACCATCACAGCCACTAGCCCCAATAGTGGAACATCACAGTAACTACCACCTCCTCCTCTAAAGAGATGTACTCACTCTGCAATGTGGATAAGCCAATGCTCGTTACAATACACTGCAAGCTTTCTCTAAGTTATACCTATGAGAAGTTTGGCTCCCAAAAGTCAATATCGTGAGTTATTAGGTTTTATATATAGAAAAGGGTAGGGTTACCCTTGACATTCCTCTTTGTGACTCTTATCCTACCCTCGTGACTCTTCAACTTATACATGACTATTTACATTCTACTATTGATCGTTGGTCTTTCACTTCACACATGTTTACAATACATCTTACACATGTACCCATGTGAGACGCAAATGGAAGCCATACAAGACATCACTGAGACTTGGACAGATGTGAGAAGACTAACTCGATGACATCCTCTTGGTGATCAATGGTGGCAAACTGTTTCCATGCTCGGCAGTCTGCTATGGTGTCTGCGTACTCCATGGTGACATGCTTCTGAAAGCGAACTCTTGCCTCTGTTGCATCCAGGGACACTGATTTGGCACCTCTGTCTATTATGCTCTTAACCTGCAAATGATACCCAAATATAGAATATGCAAAGAAAAGATACCCAGAACATAGAATATGCGAAGAAAAGATACCCAGAACACAGAATAGCAATGATTTTATTATTCAAAGAGAGTAAATGTTCACTTGCCTCTTCGAGGGGGCAACTCCAATAGAGCAGAGCTCGATTACAAAATAAGACACAATGCTCCTCGCAGGGAGTTTTATCCTTTATATATGGACTCCTACGTGTAAACCACGCGGCCAATATCGCGTATTACTAATACCATCTATCTAAACTACGGCCATTGCAACTAAACTGTGGTTCCTTTATTAATTGCGGATTAACCACTTACAATTATTAATATGGGCTTTATTGACTCTTGACTATGACGTGGTCCCATTGCATAGATAAGGGGGTTAGGGTGGGACCCTAAAACTATCCAACTCATCATATAACATGTCCATCATGGTCTTGAGTGAAGTCGGGCCAGTGACATATTGGTGCATAGTCTCTGTGCTCATCTACAAATCTGCACTGGTGGCTATGCACATCCACTACTCAAAGTACATGTCCAGCTCCAGTGGGACTTAGTTCTTTTCTTTTGCCTCAGTGAGTGTGCCAATGGATGGGATCACATGCATGTGCATAATGACATCCATGCTCCTGAAAACTCATGTGTTTGAAGCCTGTAGGCTGGTGATGAGCTGTGGTAGTTCCTCATACTTCTAGATCTTACTCCGAATGCATGCCTTCAACTCCACTGCCTTTATATTCATTATTTTTATCAAGTACAACAGGGATCCTCTGTACCTCATTGTCCATATCTACATGTGATCAACAAGAGTGTGTATGTATGTCAAGATGTGTGCTCTCCTAGCACAATATTGTTGTCAACCATCAAGATGGACAATTGACTTATGCGCGGTGATGAACCTGAAGTGCAGCTTTCGCATGATTGTCTCGAGAGACGATACCTCATCAAGTACCGCTTTCCTCGAGTCTGCTCTAGAAAATGTTGTAGATTTCTCTTCTCTTTGCTTGGCCGCTTGTAATTCCTTAACCATGTGCTCATTCTCAGCAATCAAGAATCTCACACTTGAGTTGGCGGTTTCGGTATATGCCTTTGTAGCATCAGCTAATGTAGATGGATGTCTATGCACATCAGACACATCACTCATTCTTCAAAATTCATAGGAAATGCATGGACATCTAGAGTGGGAACTCTGCGCAACTGCACAACTATGTGTTGTGACTTGTCAAAGGATATGTTGTGCACATCTACTTCTAGATTGTCCTCAAGGATTTCAATGTCTCCTTGATCACTTGCTGCTTACTCTGCTCCTAGATCTGGTCAAGCTGGTGGAGTGACCTCTGGGGCTATGGGCATGAGCTTTGTATTTTAATCTTGCTCGAGCTGAACCACATCCGTGTCCATCTAGTCCAACATTTGTTCAATATCCTGATCTAAGTTGAGCTCTTGTGACTGCTCACCCTATTTGCTATCTTCTAGTTGTGATGATTCAATAACCTATATTTGTCTAGTTTCATCAATGTGTGCACACTATGCTTCCTGTAGTTCCTATTCGTGTTGTGCTTCCTTCTCCCTTTTGTGCAACTCTTCTTCTTCCCTTAGTTGTTGCTTTTCCTCTTGCAACTTCTTCTTTGCCTCCTCCAGATTTGCTTCTCCCTTTGTCTTTTCACAATCCTTTTGTTGCACTATCGCTTCTTTGCTTCAATCTCCAAAGCTACTCTTAATACAAGTGGATATGCCTTGAACTTGTAGCTTTTCTTTGCCTCTGTGTTATCGGAAACCTTCTTATTTGTTATCGGGAAAACTAGTGTCTATTAAGAGCTTCTAGTCCCACTAAGACCGGTAGCTATCTTAGAAACAAATAAACTAAAGTCACTTGTGTTTCCCTTTATGAGAAATAGATGAGAGAGAAGTAGAGAGTACCAACCTCAGTCTTTCACTTGGGTCCTTGCTTGTTTCCTCTCCCCTTTGACAGATCTTTGCCACTTTTTCCTTACTTGTCCCACTTCAAAGAACACCTGTAGAGTCAAAGAGACATAATACCATCAAAGCATAGATATCTATAACCATAACTAATATAGGATCAAATATATACTAACCATACAAATGCGTATATCAATATGAGATTCAGAGATATACAAGAATATGGAGGAAAACTTAAATAGCTTTATTGATATAAGTAGTAGAAGAGAGGATTACAACCCATTGATCTGACCCAATGCCATCCTCCCAGAATGAAAGCCCTCTTCACCTCATGAAAAGCTAGATCACTCACCACTATGATGTTCCACAGAGAAACCGACAACACTTCCTTACAAGATACAAAATTCCAGCCTCTGGATCTCTAGGATGAGGGATCCATATATAGATATTTGCAGGTGGGTGAGTCAGCTTCTAGGTTTTTTATTAGTGTCATTTCTCTGATAGTTTTTGGTTCCACTTAGAGATTTCATGATCTCTTACTCATCCCTAGGTGAATTCAAAGAGGAAAGTGTCAAATGGGTAGTTTCTAGAAGATTCTCTGGGTTTCCACCTAGCCAACTTCCTCTCCCATTTGTTTGCTCTCGCTCATCACACCCTAAAGAAGGGATTTTTAGTATGCATCGTACTTTCTGCATGTAGTAGATGAGAGCATCACACCCTTAGCACTGAGTAGTCTGTATGGTCCAGTTTTGACTAGTTCTAAGTAGTTTTTCAGGGAGAACTTTTGGGAGATGATGTAATCAGCTAACCTTGTTCCTTTAGTGTGTGTAACAACACTTTTAGGGTCTTAGAAGCCCTTGGTTTATATACATATGAGATTGGGCTTGCAGTACCCAAATATGCTGTAACGCTCTTGCCTTTGTATCCGTAGCTCTGCTGCCCTCTGCTATTGTTGATGTTGTTGCTCTGTCAAGTGCTGCGGCCTTGTGCATTGATAACCATTCTACAACCACCCCGACTGGTTCATTGAGCCTTGAGGAGTTGTAGCAATATCTCCATTAGTCTTCCTAAGGCAAACAACATGCTTCGTGGATCCAACGATGATACACTCATGCACAATGGTCCTTCACTAAGAAATTCCAGTCAGAAGAATTGAAACTTCTAGTGATGAAGGTGAATCTCTTGAATTCCTGTGTCTCAGCCTCAGCATGTTTTAGACTCTGGATCACATACAACCCGATCCACAAAGGAAGAGTCGGCCCAGGTGCCTTCTTCTTCCTGTATAGTCTAGCTAACAACCCTACCGAGATGTGGTATACAACCTCTTGCATGACCAACTTGTCCATGGAAAACTTCAGTAACACATGCAAAGTGTTCTATGCAGTGTACATCCGAATTAAGGTGCCAACGGGTGATACATACCAGTTTGCTATTTTAACCAATGCCTTGTTGGGTTGTGTTATATTCTTTCCACATAGATAACAGGGGGTTTGAGGGGTACCCGTAACCCCACTTTATAGGGTTCGGGACAGCGCCCCAGAAAAATTTTGGTTTTGGACCCTATGTTAGGTTGGGTGGACCCATCTATGGTTTTGTGCATGATTTTCACACTTGGTTTTTGTACGCGATGGTTTTTTTTTTTTGGTCCATGGTATTGGACGTGATGGTTTTTAGTCCACGGTATTGGATGATTTGGCATGTATAAATATGTATTGTAACATTGAGAGGAATATAATGAAAAATCAAGCTGGTAGTCCCGGTTTTGGGATCCCGTGGGAAATCTCTGTATATATGTGTTTTATGTGTTATTCTCTCGCATTGTTTATTTTTCTGTGATTTATAATTCGTATGCAGGTAATTTTTGTACTGGGTTAAAACCTACATTTAGTATCAAAGTTGTTTTGGCTTCAAGGGGACGCCTTTGTTGCTGAGGGGTTTCACTCAGGCCTGTGGTAGACCCTGTTCAGTGGGAGATCTGCGAGATCGATTCTGGTGGTGAAAGAATATGGCGAGCAGTGGAAAGATAGAGATTTGAGAAGTTCAATGGTCAGAGTTTTGAGTTGTGGAAACTCAAGATGGAGGATCTGTTGGTGGATAAAGATCAGTGGATCGTGGTAGATCCGGGTACTAAACCAACGGAGTGACCGATGAAGAATGGAAGAAGTTGGATCGGAAGGCAAAGAGCACAATACGATTGTGTGTCTTAGATTCAGTATTGCTGAATGTATCAGGGGAAGCTACGGCGAAGGCTCTGTGGGACATGTTAGGGACTTTGTACCAATCTAAGTCTTTGGTGAATAAACTATTCCTACGGAAAAAGATGTATAACCTGAGGATGAAAGATGGAGACTCGGTGACAGAGAATCTGAATGTGTTTAATACTGTGGTAAGTCAATTATCCCTCTTGATATTAAAATTTCAGATGAAGATAAGTGCATCAGTCTGTTGTGTTCTCTACCAGATTCGTGGGATAGTTTGGTTATTGCAATACGTAGCAATGCAACTACTTTGCAATTTGATGAAATAGTCTCATCCTTGCTGACAGAGGAGATGAGATGGAAAAATATGGACAACCAGAATGGTGATGACTTGTCTGTATGAGGAAGGTCCCAGAACAGAAACAAAAATAAGTCATCGAGTGGGAGATCTAAATCTAGAGGGAGATCTATATCTCCAGGAAAACCTATAAAGGTTGTTTGTTGGAAATGCGGTAAGGAAGGGCACTTCAGAAGGGATTGTAAATCTAAAGCTCCTGATAAAGGAAAGGGATCTGATGATGCTCCTTCTGGAGAGGCAAAAACCACCTCAGATGAAGGTGGGGATGTGTACTTGGCTTCTTCAAGTACACATGTAGATCATGAGGCATGGTCAATCGACTTAGGTGCATCCTTTCACTTCACTCCCCATAGAGAGTGGTTCTGCGAGTATGAGAAATACGATGGTGGTGATGTCTTCTTAGGAGATGATAGGAAGGCTAGATTCATTGGTCGCGGAAAAGTAAAGTTGAAGTTGCAAGGTGGAAGGGTTAGAACCCTTCCTGGTGTTCTGCATATTCCTGCGTTGGCCAGAAATCTGATTTC
>APFE030240421.1:248072-271403 GCA_000404065.3 Pinus taeda | reverse complement strand
TAACCCCACTTTATGGGGTCCGGGGTAGCGCCCCAGAAAATTTTGGTTTTGGACCCTATGTTAGGTTGGGCGGACCCAACTATGGTTTTGTGCATGATTTTCACACAATTTTGTTTGGACGCGATGGTTTTTGGTCCATGGTATTGGATGCGATGGTTTTTTTTTTTGGTCCATGGTATTGGACATGATGGTTTTCAGTCCATGGTATTGACTGCTTCGGCATGTATAAATATGTATTGTAACATTGAAAGGAATATAATGAAAAATCAAGCTGGTAGTCCCGATTTTGGGATCCAGTGGGAAATCTCTGTGTATATGTGTTTTATGTGTTATGCTCTCGCATTGTTTGTTTTTCTGTGATTTAGAATTGATATGCAGGTAATTTTTGTACGGGGTTAAAACCTACATGCCTCCATTGTTTCCTGTGACATGGAAGGTGGATCCTGCTCAAAGATCATCCTAGACACCAGGGTGACGAAGTGGTCTAGTAGTTGTAGTAATAATCCATAGAAGTTGCACTCAAAAAACAACCTGCAATAGATATGCACATAGGCTTCTGAAGTTGTTCGTGCCCAACCAAAGCCAGGGAACTATTGAGGAGCACATATTTAATCAAAAATGCAGGAGAACATGAAGAGCTTTGATTGCTGACCCATGGGTGGATGTTGGGCCTTTATTACTTTCCCCTTCAGTTGGAGAGCCAACATGTTGGGCCAATTTAAAGGTATTCCTTCATTCTCCAGCTGATCCAACACAATCACCCAAGTTTGTGGGAAAGTTTTTGTACTCTCTTAGTCGTATAAGCGACATGCGAAGATGACCAAGAACCGATAAGCTTTCCATGGTGTCTTCATCTTGTATACCTGGTTGGGTGTTATCCTGAACTTAGATGGCTCTCTCACCCTGCTCTTGAAGACGTCCCTTGATTTTGTGTTGCTGCTCGAATTGGTGAAGAGTGCGTCCATTTTGTTCACCAGCTGTAGTAAGTGATACATCTCCAGAATGTTCTCTGGCTTGAAGGTAGCAAGTTTTGTTCCACTAAAACTAATCAATACCATTGTCCCTAGATCAATATGCGAGACAATCTAGTGGATCATATCCATGCATGGAAATGTAGGATACCTTCATGCAACCTAATACAAGCATGACCAGTGTATGTTGACATAAAATTTTTGGTCCTCTAGTATTCTCCTCAAAGGTGACTGAAAAGATGCCATTGATGTCCTACCATGTGATATTGATCTCCTTCTCTATGGACAACTTAGTATCTTCATAAATGGGCAAGCTCATAGACAATTGCTCAACCACATCTCTAGTTGTGCTCTCAATGGTGTAATTTGACCCTGTGATGTAGAAGCATGTGACTTAGAGGGAAAATCTTCAAACATATTCAAAAAATCCAAAAAAGATCTACAGGCAAGGGAGTGGGGTCCTTTAGCCAGCAATTTTCATGCTTTCCTAGTTTAAGATAAGAATAGAGTTAAGAATAAATCATGCTAAATATATTGCTTATGGATAATCTGTAACAAAGCTTTACGCTTTAAATCACTCTATGTAAAAGCATGCTTTTGTAAAGGATAATGGCCGAGAAGGCTTTATCTATTAATTATAAATAAGAAATAATAGGACTCTCAAAGGATAGATCCAGAAGCATTATCATCTGCAAACAACTCTCTCTGTTCATCTAAATTAATGGTTCTCCATTAATTAATAGTTGTATGCATGTATCTATTAAATTGCTTTCTTTTGACTTCAATATCGATTAATTAGCCTTATTTTCCAATTGATTCTTATACTGAAGCTTTTAGAATTGTTTTTCCTTCATATCAGCGAACACAAGCTTCTTGAATCGTTCTTATAGAGTTCCGCGCCCAAACTCTGTTTTACACAGAGAAATCATGGAAATCACTTAGCCAGAACATAGTTCCGGACTTGAAATTCTATTAGATTTGGTTAATATCCATGTCGGGTTTGAACCAATATTGCATTCAAGAATCACAAGTGGAGTGGAAAGCCCTTTGGAGCCGTCGAGTACTGAAACCCTGATAGTCCAGGACTGAAACATTATAGAGAATGGTGGAAAGGGATGTCGGGTCCGCAAGGATAATCGCGTCGTAAACCTGCAGCAGAAGGAACCAAATATAGGGGCATTGGAGGTTGTCTATAGCGATTGCCGAGAGCACGTGTTATCGCATCAGAGGTAAGAGTGTTTGAAAGCCCGATTATAAACCACTGATAGTGTTATTTGTAGTTAATACAAAATCTTTGAAATGAAGCGCCAATAGTGTAATTCCTTGGGAATTACACAAAGACTATTTGAAGTTGTGACAGTGTCTTTGAAAGCACCAATAGTGTATTGTATGAACTCATTACTAAAAGCCCGTCGATAGTGTTTTTGTGTAAATCCTATGGATTTACAGTTCCGACAAGAACAGAGGTTGGTTTGTTAATTATAACCAAGATAGGGGTAATTGGGGGAAAACCCCATGTGGCTGTCAATTTTACCGTTAGATGACTAATACATAAGTAGAAGAAGAAAGGGAGACTCAGCTTGAAATTGAAGAATTTATAGCCAGATTTGAGAGGTTGTCTTTATCACCTGCACCCAGACCACCATTACTGGTATTAGAGCAACTTGCTGACATTGGATTGAATCTCAGAAGCGGGAGAAGGAAAGTTACTATGGCTTTGAGATTTGGAAGAGGACGAGGATGTGGTGGAAGAGGATAGGATTTTACAAATGCTGAAGTAATGGAAGTTGTGCAACAGATGCAAGCTAGATTGGATGCATTAACAACGGGCAGGAGCATAGATGATGGAGATGTTAGTAAACCTGAGATTGAAGCTAAAGAGGAGGAAGTTGTAGTAGTTACTCCTGAGATGAGGTTCTTTCAATCAGTATTGAGATCGACAGCTAGGCCAAAGACCGAGGTATCAATATATGAAGGAGCATTGAATCTATAAGAATTTATAGATTGGATTAATGGCATGGAGAAATTCTTCGATTATGAAGAAACAAAAGGTGAGAAGAAAGTCAAGTTTTTTGTCACCAAGATAAAAGGCCATGCAACGCTTTGGTGGGATAGTGTGTAGGAAAAAAGGAAGAGACTTGGCAAGAAACCAATCAAGAATTGGAGCAGGATGGTAGCAAAGCTAAGAGGAAAGTTTTTGCCATGCAATTATCAACAAACTTTTTTTAGGCAAATGCAAAATCTTAGACAGAGGTCTTTGACAGTGAAAGAATACAACAGAGGAATTCTACAAGGTAAGCATAAGAGCTGGAGAAGCCTACGATACAGATGAGAAGGTGGCTAGATATATGAATGGTCTCAGGATGGACATTCAAGATGAGATAAGTCTACTATCTCCTAAAACAGTAGAGGAAGCTTATCAGATAGCATTGAAAGCTGAAGAAAAACTCATGAGGAAGCAATCTGCCGGAGGGAAAGGTACTTTTTGAGGAAGCGGAAGTCAAGGTGGTAGAGGAAGATCTACAACACCTAAAGATGGAGCTAGCAGCACCTCAACCCAGCATGCACCCATAGGAGGTAATGTAAGACACAGAGGGAGATTTTCTAGAGGAAGAGGAGGCAGAGGAAGAGGCAGAGAAATAAGATGTTACAGAAGTAACAAGTTGGGACACAAAGCTTTTGAGTGCCCAGAGAATGAAGAAACAAATCAGAGGAATGCCATTGTTGCTTAAGCTGAGGGAAAA
The DNA here is from genome assembly GCA_000404065.3 of Pinus taeda. Taxonomy (NCBI): domain Eukaryota; kingdom Viridiplantae; phylum Streptophyta; class Pinopsida; order Pinales; family Pinaceae; genus Pinus; species Pinus taeda. Next base: position 267,688 of record APFE030240421.1, on the reverse strand, counting down.
GCGACAACAACAATAGTGACAGAAGAAGAAAATATATGAAAGAGGGAAGAATCTTTGGTAGTTAACAAATTTTTTCTCGAGCCTGCAAAGCAGATAGTTGAACCATCACAAAGAAAGACTTTATTCAAGACAGTGTGTAAAGTCCAAGTGAAATGTTGCCAAATGATCATTGATAGTGCCAACAATGATAACTTGGTCTCTATAGAAGTGGTGGAGAAATTGAAGCTGAAGACAATGAAACATGCAACACCTTACAAGGTGTCATGGTTACAAAAGGGACATCAACTATTAGTAAATGAACAGTGTGAAGTCAAATTTTAGGTGGGAAAGTATAAAGATAAAATTGTTTGTGATGTGATGCCAAGGGATGTGTGTCACATATTGCTTGGAAGACCTTGGCAATATGACAAAGGAGCCAAGCATGATGGGAAAAGAAACACCTACAAGTTTGGAAAGGATGGTGTCATTCAGATGTTGCTACCTCTGCAAGAAGAAGATGTACCAGGAAAGAAGACTGATCCAAAAACCCTTTTACTTGGAGGAAAGGAATACTTGAAGCAGATTGAAGAAAATGAGGTAAATTCTATTGTAATTTGCAAACCCAAAGTAATAATGACTTCTATTAAAGTTTCTAATTTACCCATTGAAATTCAATAAATGTTGGAGAAATATTGTGATATTATTGTTGATGATTTACCTAATGAATCACCACCCATTAGAAGAATCATCCATCATATAGATTTGATACCTGGAACAAGTCTTCCTAAGAAAGCAACTTACAGAATGACTCCTGTAGAAAATGAAGAGGTTAGGAAGCAGGTGCAAGAATTGCTTGAAAAAGGGATGATCAGAGAAGGCTTGATTCCTTTTGCAGTGCCAACAGTGCTGAGTTCAAAGAGAGATGGAGTCTAGAGAATGTGTACAGATTCAAGAGTCATCAATAAAATCACAATTAGGTATAGATTTTCTTTTCCTAGAACTGAAGATTTAATGGCTTTCTTGAGTGGAGCAAAGTATTTTTCAAAACTAGATCTTAAAAGTGGGTATCATCAGATAAGGATAAGAGAAGGGGATGAGTGGAAAGCTACTTTTAAGACAAATGAGGGATTGTATGAGTGGAGAGTAATGCCTTTTGGGTTGTCAAATGCACCAAGTACATTTATGAGACTCATGAATGAAGTTTATAAAGATTTTAATGGTAAATTTGTAATAGTATATCTAGATGATATATTAGTTTATAGCAGATCTAAGGAGGAGCATATGAGGCATTTGAATTATGTCTTACAAAGGTTGTAGCAGGAGAAATTATTGTTGAATTTGAAGAAGTGTTCATTCATGAAAGAAGAACTAGTGTACTTGGGTTTTGTTATTTTTGTTGAAGGGCTGAAGATGGATCCGGGGAAGATCAAGGCAATCATGGAGTGGCCTTCGCCCAAGAGTGTTTTTGAGGTAAGAAGTTTTCATGGTCTTGCTAGATTTTATAGAAAAATCATCAAGAAATTTAGTAGTATTAATGCACCTATTATTGAGACCATAAAGAAGGACAAACATCTATTTAGATGGACTGCTAAAGCATAAAAGAATTTTCAGCCGTTAAAGAAAAAAATCACTAAAAAACCTATTTTGGTTATGCCTGATTTTAACAAACCTTTTCAAGTGAAGTGTGATGCCAGGGGAGAAGCAATTGAAGGTGTTTTAAGTCAGGAAGACAGACCAATATCTTACTTTAGTGAAAAGATAAATGATTCCAAAAAGAAGTATTCTTCTTATGATAAGGAGTTCTATCCAATTATGCAGTCATTGAAGAAATGGAGGCATTATCTAATGTCAAAAGAGTTCATACTTTACTGAGATAACCATGCACTATAGTATATTTTGCTGCAACCAAAGCTTAGCCAAAAACATGCCAAATAGGTGGAATATCTTCAAGGTTTCCATTTTCTTTTAAAACATATAAATGGCCAATCAAATAAAGTTGCAGATAGAAAACAAGAGAAAATAATATCATGGGGTCCTGATTTTATTTAGTGTTAATGCATTTTTCGTGGATAAATTCTCACGGAAAAATGTAGAATATGCTGGACACGACTCTCACTTACAAAACCTTCTTTTAGCTTCAGTTATATTTGTTAGTCTACATTTAACATTATAAAATGAGTTCATACGTAGTAGAATGATCAAGAGTAAATCATGAAAGCAACATAGTCATATATTTTCATAACTTGCTTAAGTATTCTAGAGTTCTCCCAAGCACTTCAATGAACAAATGTATAGGCTAATTCATAGAAGTGTTTGGGGGGATCTCGGAATGTTGAATTTTGCATCAGAGAATTAAGCTCCCCTTTCTAGTACTAGGAAGGCAACATAAAATCAGATATTGTCATAACTTGTTTAGCGCTCCTGTAGTTCTCCCAAACACTTCGGTGAACAAGTCCCTTGGGTAATTCTCAGAAGTGTTTGGGGACTCTAGGATCATTGAACTCTGCATTAGCAAGTGGATTTCATCTCATTTTGTATAAGGTCAACATGTGTCTATCATGTTATTATGCTTAATAAGGTTGTCATGCTAATATTTTGTTCAAGATCATTTCATATAATGTATCAATTACCTACTAAAACTACAAGATCTATGCAGTATCATTTAAATACTCTATTTAATTGATCAATATTGTATTGAATTATATGAAATAGCAATATCAAAAATTGGAAAACAGATAATTATTTGCATTAATATAAATGGAAGGAGATTACAACCATAAATATGTGTTGATCTTGTAGAACAATTTTTCCAAGGATGACTTGTTCCTTCCTTGTCACAACGTTCACCTCGAGTCACCCTAAATGCTTGCAATGAAACCTCTCACCAAAACAAAATAAGGGTAAAATCACTCTACAAAATCCAACCCCTTGTAGACGAAACGTTGTAAATATATAGAGGGGTGGGGTATGTTGGGAGTTCTTATCCAATTACCAATCTAAAATTTTAAATCCACCTTTGATAGGAGAATAGGATCAGAGGATAAGGGATGAAAACTACAAAGTAGTGTAGGATAGGTTCCTCAATGTTTTATCTGAGGTAAATGGTTCTAACAAATTATGGAAGCTTCTTGAAGGGGAGGCTTCTGGAATTTCTATATTTTTCTCGAATTTCTAGAACAGAGCTAGGTGCAAAGAGGAGGAACCTCTAGGTGATCAACGCATGCCACAATGGAGCAACCTTTATGTGAACATTGTCCAACAAGAGGCTAGGGTGTGTTGGGGCTAGGGTGTTTTGGGGCTAGGGTGTGTTGGTCCTAAAACTGGCTCACATGGAGTTTCACGTAGAAAATCTAGGGAATGAAGCATACATGCTTAGGTCTTTGTGAAAGATGATTCCAAGGGGGAATAGGATTTTGATTCATCCCATTAAGAGGCTTATTTATAGGATGTGATACAATGACCTATAACAGTCCTCTAAGTGAACCCAACACTTATTGGTATAAAGCTTATTCATGTGCCTTCTCTTTCAGAAAAAAAAAAAGACAAGACTTTTTAGAGGGACAACTCGCAAATAAATAGAAAATGATCTATTATAACCCATTTATTTATGCAATGTAAAGTGTGGAGGAAGCTTTCATTGATCGGAGTTTTCTCGTCTGTTCCACACCACAATGAGATATCATAATAACATAACATCTAAAATAAATAAAAACTATACCACAAAAATTTCAATTTTGTTTTGAAAATATTATATTAAATATATTTGTTTAACTATTTAAAAATATGTATCTTACATTCTATTGATTATTTAAATTAAAATATTAAACGTTAGAGAAGCCATCAGATTTTCTCACACAATTATATATGTTGACAAGTCATTTTATGATGCATGTAAACATGGCCCAGACTAAATCAATGAAATACATATATGTGATCTCCATAAAGTAAAAATATGAGGTCAGGAATTCATTCTAATGTGCCAACTAGATATTGAGCTAACACTGACATTGTTTTATTTACAAAATATTCAGCTCATAAAAATGAACGAAATTTGCTTTAAACTTTGCATTTTATCCTAGTTGTAATGGTTGATGAATTCATGTGGGAGTGCAGATTATACCTATTAATGGTTTCCCATTTTGTCTACATGATGCAAAGCGTGTAGGCAAGGTATTTTTTTTACATAAAGCGAAGTGTAGAGGTAAGGCATTTTCTTTACACAATGCAGAGTGTAGAGGTAAGGCATTTTGTTTACACAATGCAGAGTGTAGAGGTAAGGCATTTTGTTTACACAATGTAGAGCATGAAGGCATTACTATGCATTATGTAAATTAGATGGGTAACCATTAATATTTTTCATGGCCATTAAATTCTCTAACTATCTTCAATTTACTACAAAAATAAAATAAAACATTATGTATGACCATTCATAATGAAATTGATTAAAATTATTAAAAAATTTACTGGAGTTGGAAATTAATGCATTGGTCACGTTTCATTAAAATGTAGTAAATATTAAAATCCACAAAGCAATAAATCAAACTTGGAAAGCAAGAAACCTAATGTTTAATGCAATTGAGCTTGTGTAATGATGAATGGCTAACACTATTAAGATGTGCAATACATTCGGGTCTAATTGTAAAAAACTGTACATAGCTGTAGCGGCCTCATGCAGTAGCCCTAAACACAGCAAGCTCTCACAGCAGCATGCAACTGCCCTCAGTGGCCTCCTACTGCCAAGGATCGATCTGCATGGAATCATCAGAGAATGAACAGCCTCCCTCTGATAACTAGAGAAAATGAAGGAATAGCAAAAGCTTTTGCTTCTCTCATTTTTGCAATGGGTCTCGCAAAGATCCGATCATCAGTCACCAAGTTTGGTAAAAGATTGGAAGACATCCCAGAAATATCACTCCCTCCAGCTCTTCCCTGTAAAGCAACACTCTCCCAGCGGAACGTGGATTAGTAGGGAAGTTTACAGGGTTATGGCCATCGCCCAAAATGGTACGAAAATAGGTAGAAAGGAACAGGTCTGCAAAAATAAATGGAAAAATCTCAATCAGGTTCTGTGGAAAAGGATACTACACCTTCCATGTTGAAACCAATGAGGATTGACATCTAATATTTACGAATGGCCTATACTTTATGGATACAAGGTGTTTGTATCTAAACAGATGGACATCGTATTTCGAACTAGAAATGGATATACCCAATGACGTTTCCATTTGGGTCAGATTGCCACATCTTCCCCTCCACTTTTGGGGAGATGATTCAGTTAAAGCCATAGGAAATGCAGTTGGGAAATACATAGGTAGGTGTGAGCCAAAGGAAAACATGCATGCATGTGCCAGAATCTGTGTAGAGGTAGATATAGGAAAACGGCTTCCATAAGCCATCAAAATCAAAGTGGATTAGTGGACACATATACAACAGCTGGACTATGAACAAATCCCCTTAAAATGCAAATTATGTCATGAATATAGTCATTTTGCTAATAGATTTACACAAAAAAAAAGATAATGAAAACGAAAAGATTGAAGACCCGGAAAACAAATGGGAACAGATCAAAAGAAAAAAGGTAGTCCATAAACAACCAAATCCTTCTTCTACACAACCCTCCATATCCTCTGAGCTCCATCCTCTACCACCAAAAGCTAACAACAATTCTCTTAGTAGCCTCAATCCTTTTGAGCCACTGGATCCCTATGTCCTGCCATCCCAAGAACCCAGATCCAGATCCCCTCATCACACTACCTCCCACCTCCCATCCCCTCTGGCCCCAACCACCCAAATCTCACCACCCTAACCCCGCTCCCACCCCCTCCCCCTACCCAAGTAGACAGAATCCTAATTAGAAAGCAATAAAAGGAAGCTCTCCCAAATGTAGAAAAAAAAAAAACAAGAAAGATAAACAAAGAGCTAACGGATGAAGCAGCAACAAAGGAAATGGCATTAGGAATGCAACAACCTATGGAAATCTTCTTAGGAATGAACACAGGAAACAATGAAAAAGGCCAGCAAAGAGGGAAATGAGCCATGCACCACCCAACAAGCAAATAATGATAGTGGTCTCCTGGACTTGCAGAGGATTGAGATCATCTGCCAAAGAAAATTCCACAAGGGACATTATGGCAAAAGAAAACCCAGACATCCTTATGATTCAAGAGATAAAAACAAATACCCAAGAAACTAAAAATTAAACAAAAAAAAAAAAAAAAAAAAAAAAAAATCAGAAATTATCAAGGTGAAGCAATACAGGCAATAGGAGCGTCACGAGATATCTGCACAATATGGAACAAAGGAATATGAGAATTAATACACTACAAAAAAGAACAACACTGGATACAAACAGATCTAATGCAAATCAATACAAAATAGAAGTATAGTGTCATCAATATATATGCCCGAAACCACTACAAGAAAAAAGAGCAATACTGGGCCACTAAAAGAAACACAAATAGGAAAAATAATTCTAGGAGGAGACTTAAATTGGGTAAGAAGTATAGAAGAAATGTTTGGAGGCATATATTACACAGACCCATCCAGGGATGCACAGAAGAAATAATGGAACAACACAATCTTTTAGACATCCCCTCAAGCAATGGGAAATACATCTACAACAATAAATGAGTGGGAAAAAGAAACATAAAAGAGAGGTTGGACAAAATCCTGATACAAGGAAACATAGCAACAGCATAAAGTGCCATTAAAACAAAAATCATTCACACCACGACATCCGACCATAAACCGATGGCAATAGCCATGGGCAAAATGGAAAATCAAGGACCCCTCCCATTTAGATACAATTGAATTTGGGACAAGAATATAGAAATCAATGAATTATTTAAGGAAGCATGGGAGCCAAGAGTATTAGGATCACCACAATATATTTGGGAGACAAAATTAGAAAACTCAAGAATCAATTTAAAGGAATGGGCAAGAAATTAAAAAAAGAAAAAGAAAAAAAGAATTATAGTAGAGAATGGACAACATGCAAATTGAAAAAGAAGGCAAAGAAGAAGGCAAGCAAGATTATCTAAGAGAGGTGGGGTATGTTGGGATTTCTTATCCAATTACCAATCTAAGATTTTAGATCCACCTTTGGTTGGAGGATAGGATTAGAGGATAAGGGATGAAAACTCCAAAGTAGGGTAGGATAGGTTCCTTGCTATTTTATTTGAGGTAAATGGTTCTAACAAATTCTAGAAGCTTCTTGAAGGGGAGGCTTCCGGAATTTCTATCGTTTTCCCAAATTTCTATAGCTGAGCGAGGTGCAAAGAGGAGGAACCTCAAGGTGATCAACACATGCCACAATGGAGCAACCTTTAAGTGAACACTATCCAACAAGAGGCTAGGGTGCGTTGGTCCTAAAACTGGCTCAGAAGGAGTTTCACGCAAAAAATCTAGGGAATGAAACATACATGCTTAGGTCTTTGTGAAAGATGATGTCAAGGGGAATAGGATGTTGATTGATTCCATTAAGAAGCTTATTTATAGGATGTGATAAAATGACCGATAATGGTCCTCTAAGTGAACCCAACACTTATGGGCATAAAGCTTATTCATGTGCTTTCTGTTTCAAAAAAAACTTTTTAGAAGGACAACTCGCAAATAAGTACAAAATGATCTATTGTAACCCATTGATTTATGCAATGTAAAGAGTGGAGGAAGCTCCACGCCACAATGAGATATCATAATAACATAACATATAAAATAAATAAAAACTATTCCACAAAAAATTCAATTTTGTTTTGAAAATAGTATATTAAATATATTTGTTTACCATTTAAAAATATGTATCTTACATTCTATTGATTATTTAAATTGAAATACTAAACGTTAGAGAAGCCATCAGATTTTCTCACACAATTATATATGTTGATGAGTCATTTTATGATGCATGTAAACGTGGTCCGCACTAAATCAATGAAATCCATCTTTGTGATCTCCATAAAGTAAAAAATATGTCAGGGATTCATTCTAACGTGCCAACTAGATATCGAGCTATCAATGACATTGTTTTATTTAGAGAATATTCAGCTCATAAAAATGAATGCAATTTGCTTTAAACTTTGCATTTTATCCTAGTTGTAATGGTTGATGAATTCATGTGTGAGTGCAGATTATGCCTATTAATGGTCGCCCATTTTGTTTACGCAGTGCAGAGTGTGTAGGTAAGGTATTTTGTTTACATAAAGCGAAGTGTAGAGGTAAGGCATTTTGTTTACACAGTGCGGAGTGTAAAGGTAAGGTATTTTGTTTAGGTAAAGCCAATTGGAGAGGTAAGGCATTTTGTTTACACAATGTGGAGTGTAGAGGTAAGGCATTTTGTTTACAGAATGTAGAGCGTGAAGGTATTACAAGATGGGTAGCCATTAATATCTTTGATGGCCATTAAATTTTCTAATTATCTTCAATTTACTGCAAAAATAAAATAAAACATTATGTATGACCATTCATCATAAAGTTGATTAAAATTATTAAAAAATTTACCTTTGTTGGCCATTAGTGCATTGGTCATGTTTCATTAAAATGTACTAAATATTAAAATCCACAAAGCAATCAACCAAACTTGGAAAGCAAGAAACCTAATGTTTAATGCAATTGAGCTTGTGTAATGATGAATGGGTAACACTATTAAGATGTGTAATACATTCGAACCTATGTAATTAGACCATATGAAGCAAGAAATGAAGCTAGAAAAGAAGCATTCAACGAGTAATTGATTGCGTCATGAAAGGGAGAGAATATCCCAAATTAAATTGCCCGACTTTGCAAAGTTATTCCCTCTTCTCATAGTAGAAGTCGCTCACAAACTATTAATAGCAAACACAAGTATGAATAAGATTTGTTATGGCAATCACGTGCCTTGTTTTCCGTATATGAAGATAACTTTTCATTCAAACATATTCAATTATCTACAACGGTTATGATATCCAGTAAAGAGAGAAATATTCACATTTTTTTCCTAATTCAATTTTTTTTTTCTTTCCTAATTCTTTCAATTTATAAATCACAAATCGAAAATCTATACCATGAAATTGCAACTCAAGAACAAAATCTTGCCAAGGCTAATGGGCAAGAATTCGTAAACATTCAGAACAAAATTGAAATAAATGTCGGGAATTTCTGGTCATTCCAAACAAAATACAGTGGAAAAATCCTCTGTTATCACTGTTGGGAATTTTCTAATAAATTCCGAAACAAACAACCAAAAAAAATATGAACACACAGTAATACACTGTTTTGGGAATTTCTGATAATTCCATAACAAAAGAACAGAGCAGAAAGTGATACTCTTTTGGCACAGGATAAAAAAAAACTTGAACAGAATAATGCTCTTTTTTAATACAGCGAAAAAAAATCGCTTTGCTCAAACTGGTGTTTCAGTAACGTAGTTTCGTTAGTTTTGATCGTGGTGTTTCAGCAAGGGTGTTTTGACGTCAAGACTATTTTTGACTTACGGTGTTTTAGCAACACTCTGTTTTGACGTCAAGACTATTTTCGGCTTACTGTGTTTCAGCAACACACACAAAAAACTTGTACTCATTAATAATAAACCAACTATTACAAGAACATCTTCCTCACTTAGAGGGAATTTCACAATAGATTATGCTGAAGAGCATCTTTCTCTTATCCAAATGGATTCACTAGTCTATGCTGAAAAGCATCTTCCTCTTGACAGAGGAATTTCACAACTGTCTATGCTGAAAAGCATCTTCCTCTTAACAAAGGGATTCTCCAACTGTTTATGCTGAAAAGCATCTTCCTCTTAACAGAGGGATTCTCCAACTATTTATGCTGAAAAGCATCTTCCAATTAACAGAGGGATTCTCCAACAGTTTATGCGGAAAAGCATCTTCCTCTTAACAGAAGGATTTCACAACTGTCTATGCTGAAAAGCATCTTCCTCTTAACAGAGGGATTCTCCAAGGAATGCTTTAGTTCCACACAAATAAATTTACTCTGTCTTTGCTTTGAAATTTTATACTGTTGTGCGTAAAATTTCAATACATTTATGCTGTTGCATATTCCATTACAAAAACTCTCTCTCAGCACTGTTGTCTCAGCACTCCTGTCTCAACAACTCTATGTATCACTACACTATTGTGCATAAAACAACTTCTTGAATTACTCTCACGCTACTGTGCATTACATTTCATGTTCAGTTTAAATGAACAACAAAAACATACGCACTGCGTGCTCCCCTTGCAGGTTCTCAATGAACAACAACTAAAACATATTCATACTGTTGTGTGCTGTGTTTCCATATTCACCAACAGAAAACTACACTCACGCTACTGTGTGCTTCCCTTCATTGATTACAATCGCACTGCTGTTGTGCCTCACTTGCATTTCAGATGCAAACAACAAAAATTGTGTTGTTGCATTTCTACCCTCTCTCATAGTAAACAATCACAAAACAAATTACATTCAAATCTGCACTGCTATGCGTTTCACTATTCTGGAAGCGTTTTTCTTCACGCTGCTACGTGCTCTCCTCTGCTCTCTCTCTCACATCTACACTGCTGTGTCTACACATATATAGTGCATTAGGGGTCATAACAATCCATCAACCACTTCAACTCTCTGACAGAGTCTCCGCTGCAATCTCTTGCTCGTAATGAACGAAATCTGATCTTTCTGACATTCTGATGTGCTTCTTGAGTCAGTTGTGTGGAAACCCATAGTTGATAAATGTTACGACGACTCGAGTCTGGTTCTTTTCTCTTTCAGCCATTCTTCTCATTAATACAGTTGTTTAGAAGTAATGACGCACCGCTGGATTTTATCTTCCTCCTTCCGGAACAAAAAAATAGTTAAACGGTGGAAAGACAGTAATAGCGGTGGCTTAAAAGAACAGGAATAAATGTGGGGCATCAGATCAGGACATGAAGTAGATGCTGTTATTCAACTGTTCACTGCAGTTGAAATTATAATTTCAACACTCCCCTTTAATTTCAACCGCTAGGTTATTAGTCATACCCAGACACTTCATCAAAAACTCGAAACTTTTCTGCCTATTTGTATCAGCTTCCTTTCATCGCTTTCACTGCTGTGTTCAGGCGCTCCAATCATGTAATATCCTCTTTCTCTCTGTCTCAGGCAAGACAATCTTTGCATCTCCAAGCTATCCTACAACATTTTCTTCTCTACTTTTATGGCGGATTTAATTTCATATCTTTCCCCTATAAGAAGATCTTCATCAAAGAATAACTGCTAATATAGTTCAGCAGTAATGATAAAAAATTACATGCTCACCCTAAGTGTATGCATCATCTTCTTTCAGCAAAGTCTTCTCAAAAGAGACTTAGATTGGCTAGGGAGCTCGAAGGACTTTCGGACTGTATTTCCTTCCTTATCCATACTTGTGTAACTTTCTTCTTTTGCGTGGGTCCAGCTTGGTAGGAGCCCATGTTAAGTTACAATCACGTGCCATATGCCCAATGTTATGACACTTGAAACATTCTACATTGTTCATGAATAAGATTTCATGATTTTTCCTTTAAAATTGTTTCTTGGAGGTTGTCAGAGACCATAACATCTATCTGTATGAAATTCTCCATAGTCTTTTGCCATATGACCAAAGTTTGAACAAGAATAACAATAACCAAAAAATGAACTTTGGTACCTGGTAGATGGTGGTTTCCTTGATGTACTTCTAAAGCTTTTCTGCCTTGAGATCCTTTGATGATAACCATTGCCTCCTGCCTCTTTGACATCATCAACATTTCTTCTTGGAGCTGGTTTTCTACTTGGAGTAGGATTTCTTCTATTGTAGCCTTGATTTTTCTCCTTGCCTTTGTTGGAACTAGGAGCATCACAATTTTTTTATTCCTTCTTCACATCTCCTTTGCTTAAAGCATTTTCATTCTTGTTTGAGGGTTCACCTACATACCCGAGTCCTGATTTATCAGATGGAGATCTATGATAGCTGAGCAAGTCATCCCAGGCTTGAGAGCTCTTCATGATTTTGTTCATCCCTTCAACCTTTTTCCTGAGGAGGACAATCTCTTCTTCCAATCTTTCACAGTCATTATTCTTCTTTGTAAGCTGTTCCTCAGTTTCTTCCTTGCTACAAGTAGCTTCAGCTGCTACTATTTTAAGGGAGATGATATCTGACTTTATTTTGGAGATTTCTTCATTCTTTGCTTGACTGCTCTCCATTTCCTTTTCAGCTCCTTGTGCCTACTTCCTGGCTTCTTGTACTTCAGACTTAAGGGAGGAGACCTCTACCTTGTACTGTCCAATCTCTTCTACAAGTTTGTTCACTCTCTTGTGCCTTTGTTCAAGTTGACTTGACAAGGTATCTTCCTACTTCTTTGCTTTATTCAATTGATTTGTCATGGATATGAATTCTTCATGATGATTCCTTTTGCTTTGATCAAGTTCCTTCTTAAGCTTGGTAAGCTCTTCATCCCTTTCTTGTACTTGAAGCTTGATGAGGTCAACCCTCTCATTTTCAGCTTCTATGATGGGTTTGGAATTTCCTTCTTGACTGATGGTCAGTGCTCCCTTTGCGTAAAGGTCATGAAATATGTCCCATATATCCTTTGCTGATGAATATTTTCCTAGATTCTTCTTTAATCAGGTAGCCCATCCAAGATTATCTTTGCTGCTTTTGCATTGTAATCCTTGGATTCTCTATCCTACCTGCTATCATCAATCACTGATTCCCATATTTCAATCCCTTAAGACTGTAAGAAAGTCCTCATTTTTACTTCCCATATATAATAATTCCCATTGAACCTTGGAGCCTCAAATAGAATGCTTTCAAATTGATTATATTCTCTTTTAGTAGTAGAGGGAGACACATTTTTAGCAGGATTGGTGACTTTCTTCTTTGACCTCACCATTTGATTGAGTATCTAAAATAACTGACTGTCTTCAATAGTAACACAGAAAAAGAACCTTAAGAAATACCTTTGAATATTTCTTGACTGAGTCTTCAGTCTGTTGGAGAAGCTGCTGCAGTAAGAAACCTTCCTTCAGCTTCTTTGACGTCTTCAAAGATCCTGGACAAGCTCTGATACCATGTCGGGAATTTCTGGTCATTCCAATCAAAATACAGTGGAAAAATCCTCTGTTACCACTGTTGGGAATTTTCTGAAAAATTCTGAAACAAACTACAAAAAAAAATATGAACACAGAGTAATACTCTCTTTTGGGAATTTCTGATAATTCCAGAACAAAAGAATAGAGCAGAAAGTGATATTCTGTTTTGGCACAGGATCAAAAAAAAACTTGAACAGAATAATGCTTTGTTTTAATACAGCAAAAAAAAAAATCTCTTTGCTGAAACTAGTGTTTCAGCAACGTAGTTTCGTTAGTTTCTGATCGTGGTGTTTCAACAACGGTGTTTTAACATCAAGACTATTTTTGACTTACGATGTTTCAACAACACTCTGTTTTGACGTCAAGACTATTTTCGGCTTACCGTGTTTCAACAACACACACAAAAAAATTGTACTCATTAACAATAAACCAACTGTTACAAAAACATCTTCCTCACTTAGAGGGATTTTCACAACAAATTATGTTGAAGAGCATCTTCCTCTTATCCAGAGCGATTCACCAGCGTATGCTGAAAAGCATCTTCCTCTTGACAGAGGGATTTCACAACTGTCTATGCTGAAAAACATATTCCTCTTAACAAAGGGATTCTCCAACTGTTTATGCTGGAAAGCATCTTCCTCTTAAAAGAGGGATTCTCCAACTGTTTATGCCGAAAAGCATCTTCCTCTTAACAGAGGTATTCTCCAACTGTTTATGCTGAAAAGCATCTTCCTCTTAACAGAGGGATTTCACAACTATCTATGCCGAAAAGCATCTTCCTCTTAACAGAGGGATTCTCCAAGGAACGCTTTAGTTCCACACAAATAAATTTACTCTGTCTCTGCTTTGAAATTTTACACTACTGTGTGTAAAATTTCAATACATTTATGCTGCTGCATATTCCATTACAAAAACTCTGTCTCAGCATTGTTGTCTCAGCACTGCTGTCTCAACAACTCTATCTATCACTGCACTGTTGTGCATAAAACAACTTCTTGAATTACTCTCGCGCTACTGCGCATTACATTTCTTGTTCAATTTAAATGAACAACAAAAACATACGCACTACGTGCTCCCCTTGCAAGTTCTCAACGAACAACAACTAAAACATATTCATACTGTTGTGTGCTACGTTTCCATATTCACCAACAGAAAACTATACTCACGCTGCTGTGTGCTTCCCTTCATTGATTACAATCGCACTACTGTTGTGCCTCACTTGCATTTCAGATGGAAACAACAAAAACTATGCTGCGGCGTTTCTACCCTCTCTCACAGCAAACAATCACAAAACAAATTACATCCAAATCTGCATTGCTGTGCGTTTCACTATTCTGGAAGCATTTTTCTTCACGCCGCTATGTCCTCTCTTCTGCTCTCTCTCTCATCTACACTGTTGTGTCTACACATATATACTGCATTAGGGGTCATAACATTGCATCAACCGCTTCAACTCTCTGACAGAGTCTTTGCTGCAATTTGTTGCTCGTAATGAATGAAATCTGATCTTTCTGACATTCTGTTGTGGTTCTTGAGTCAGTTGTGTGGAAACCCATGGCTGATAAATGCTGCAACGGCTTGAGGCTGGTTCTTTTCTCTTTCAGCCATTCTGCTCATTAATACAATTGTTTAGAAGTAATGATGCACTGCTGGATCTGATCTTCCTCCTTCGGGAACACAAAAATAGTTAAACGGTGAAAAGACGGTAATGGCGGTGGCTTAAAAGAATGGGAATAAATGTAGGGCGTCAGATCAGGACATAAAGTAGCTGCTGCTGTTCAACTGTTCACTGTAGTTGAAATTATAATTTCAACAATAAAGAAGCAAAAACGTGCTTAGTGCAAGAATCAAATTGATTTGAACAAGTGTTTTCTCATCCCCTAACATTTACTCCACAAGAATTTATAAATACCATAGAATATGAATAAGAATTTCACTTTATAGTTTGTGTTGAGCGAGGATTGTGTGCGGAAGGAGGATGAAGTGGAAGAGACATACACATTTTCGTACCTTCCGCACTACGTATAAATTAATATATTTGGTATAGTTTTATATGTCAAAAATTTAAAAGTATATACTTTGTGGATGAGATGTGTAAGTCTCATGTGATCCTCTGATTGAAACCATACAACTTCGCAGGAATTCTTGGAAAACAAGCAAATGACAAAACGACACAAGCAAAAGACACTAAGATGGAAACACAAGCATATGTTGGAACAAGTTGATTAGGGACATACGTGGGCGTGGGAAAACCTATACGAACTAGAGTTGCATCTTTCTTTTGCATGTTCAAACACAGGCTTGTAGTAAACTCCATGAGTTTCGGAGATGTGGGATTTTTCTAGTTATGTCGAGCTCTGCACCAAACAATTTAGAAATACCACAAAACATGAATAAGAATTTTACATGTGCACAACGGGGATTGCGTGGGGTAGGAGGAGGATGTGGAAGAGACATATGCATTTCTATACCTTCAGCACGGCTTACAAATTAAGATATTTGGCATAATCTCATATGTAAAACCTTAAAAATATATATACCATGTGGATGACATGAGTAAGCCTCATGTAATCCTTTGATTGAATCAAGACAATTTCATAGGACTTCATGGAAAATGAGCAAATTAAGGAACAACACAAGAAAATGGCACTAAGGTGGAAACACAAGCACATGGCGGAACGAGTTGACTATGGACATACAAGGATGTAGGAAAACCTATAGGAACTAGGACTGCCTCTTTCTTATGCACGTTTGAAAGATAGGCTTGTTAAAAATAGCAGGACTGAATTATTACTGCAATTTGAGCATCTCTCAGGTGAGAGCTGCACATGGAGACTGCCTGTGGTAGAATGCTATATTACATCACATTCACATAATCTATTACATATACTTTCACACTATGTGGTTTGAACCACTCCCTAACAAATAGGATCTCAATCCCATTCTAAAGCAACAAACACTCAAACATAGGAAATCTAACTTTCTCCATTAATGCTCACACTCCCCCTTAATGGAGAAATGGTTCACTAAAAACACTCAAATGACATATCAGGCCTACTAGTCTCAGTCTCGGCTAGGCGTACAATGGTGAAAGATAGAGCTTTCATTTTTGTCTTCTTGCAGTAGAGCCCATACTTCTTCATTTGTAGATGAAGCTTCATCTTCACTTTCCTTGCCATAAGAAAATGATGGAGCTTCACCTCCTTTTTATGTTTTCTCCCCCTCCGAAGGAACACATGCACTCTTATCCTCCTATTTGATTATATACTAACATTCTTTGCATTTAATGTTGTAGGTTCCTGGGATTCTTCAATTTATTGTTCTTGTCTCCCATATCTACACACAAGAATGTTATATTTATAAAGAGGACCATATTTGTTTTTATCTTCTTGCTCCTTTAGGAGAGCTTTCATTTCTCCATCTCTCCCTACTCCATCCATATCTGCTTTCATAGTTATGCCTTCAGCCTCTTCACTCAGTTCTGTTGCTGCAAGCATTTTCTGCATTTGATCTGTATGTGAAGATAAGCCTTCCTTCTCACCAAACAGTGATTCATCAATAAGATGTTTTTCAATCATCAAATTGATCCACTCACCATGAGGTATATAAGTCTCATCAAACTTGATTTATGCATATGGAAAAATTTAAAGTTCTACAGTACTGGATGTGTTTTCATTATCACAAGTTTCAGTTACAGACACACATTCATCACCCATCATTGCATCTTTAGTTTCACAATCAAATATGGGATCATTTTCGAGAGCAATATCTTTAGCATCATTGCCTTCATTCAAATAGTGTTTCATTTCTAAAACATCCCATAAGAATTTTGTACTAAGAATCTCTCCATATTCATATATTATGCTGAGTATGATGTTGTCATCTAATGCAGATGTTATAAGACTTAACGTTGATACATCTCCACTATCATTAATAACATCTTCAACATAATGTAGTAAATTTACCTTCCATAATATTGTTTTCATTTCATTTGCACATATTTCATAATTCATACCTAAAAAAGATGGTAAATATGGCATTAACTAATTAATAATCTCATCAAATTCAAAATCTGCATCTTGATCATCAGTGTCAACCTAAAACACATCACTAAATTCAGCAAAACAATATTTTCCATTTCTCTTTTGATACTTTCTCCTCGTTTTCTATGAAACTCTTTCAGTTTACTTTGAAGACCCATTTTCTCCCCTATCAATTTTGGATCTAGAAATCAATCCACCACGCTCATAGCTGGGCACTTCAGTTTGCTCTAGTAGCCACACCAAAGCACCACAACCAACGCACCACAGTCGAATGTCACACTGATGCTCTCGGTTCTCTTCCAGCAACGTGATCCTAGTTTCATCCAAGCAGTGGAAGACACAACTCGGCGTCCCACTGTGCTTGTCTAAACACATGTGCTCAACTCCTACAATGGTCACACTCTAACGACACAGGGATGGGCCACTAGGTCGATCGAATAATGGGGGATCCCAACAGCCACACCATAGTGAAATTCTCCACCAGTAGTCGGATATCTCCACCAGCTCTATGGCTCCATAGATAGATCAAATAGTCTCCTCTTGAGGCAAATACACCTCTCTAGCGAAAGTCTAAACATAGACACCACACACATAGGCGCCTTCTCAACCATCGACGATGGCTGCTCTTTTGAAAATGGTTCGCGAATTCACAATAGCACAAACAAAGTAAGGAAATCCATCGATGTCACTTGGTTCCTTCTGACTGATTTCCTTCAATTTTACACTGATCCACCACTAGTCAACTTGCTCAATGTTGCCACTGGCGCTACAAGGGTAGTGTTTCCATTGTCACTACCATCAAACTCAACTTCTAGGAGCGTAGCTGAGACTAGATGATGAGGATGCCAATGCAATTCTTTGTGGGTTTAAGGATCATTTCTTCTGATCGATGAATCGTTGATTCACCTTGATTGCGCCAACACACCAGTTTGAGACTAACAAGTTTCTAGAGAAGTGACCACATGTAATAACAATTGTTCAATGGTCTATGATCGATCTCTAAAAAAAAACAACTTCTAAACACGGGTTTGCAACAATCGGGCTATGTTAGCTGAATTCGACCTTCTGATGTTAGCGGGGTTTTGAACAGCTTGGATGCCTGGAACGATCTCCTTCTCCTCGATGGTAAATGAGATCGTAAATGGGATTGCACTGTGGCCTCCTTAGGTAAAGACAGGTAGCGCATGGGCTCGACTTATAACACGACCTCCAGATCACTTCTTGTTAGGCAGCCACAACCTCCACGTCTAGATGGAACCCCTCTCTCAGCCTCCACTTCCTCGCGGTGTGGATCCTGCAGTAGTGTTCCACATCTTCTCACAAGATCTCCTCCTCCACGTGGCCTCTGGTTCAATCGCCCCTCAATCAATCGATCTTGCATGATTTCGATCAACAATTTAGGGCTAGAAAGCTTTGGGGCCTTGATCCGGATTTAAACAGGAACGCAAAAAAATACAGAGATAATCATATACACAAATCAGCAGTGCAAATAATACTTCATTTCATTAATGGAAAATACTGAAATATGCTTACAACCAGAAATGGAAATAAACCAGCTAGGGCGATGGTAGCTTATCTATGAGAAGAGATGTGGTGACTACATGCCTCTGAACTGTGTTACAATGAGGCTCAAAGGCCTATTTATTGTTTAGAAACAATGAAAAACCCTTCACATCCCAAAACCTAATCCTAGAAGATGAAACGCCAAATTGTGGGCCCCGTTTGGGTAAATTAGTACATCAATTTCCCGGGGTCGTAACTTTGGCATATGATCTCCGTTTGACGCGTACGATAGCTCGTTAGAAAGATCTATCCGAGAACTACCACTTTGGGAAGGGAAACATTGGTCCATAGGCCCATGTTGGCCCCAAATTTCCCAAAAAAACGTCGTTTAGGGCCTCAAAACGGCTCCGGAAGTTCAGGACCCGAAAAACTGCTAAAAATAGTAAGTTGTGCTACAATTAAGGAAACTGAAAATGCTAAGAGAAACAATGATGGGGGTCCAGATGGACTTGGCAGGTGGCCACCAATATCCACCTGGATCATTCCTCCCCCAGCAATGGTCCCCATTGCATTGAGTTCCTCCATGAGATGAGGAAACTTGTGCTGAACTTGGTCCCTGGTGAGCCACTTGCCCTGGTGAAGGAATTGGCCTGCTTTGACAACTTGATATAGCTGGATATTCTGTTGGCGAGTGTTCTTGATCTGTGTGTTGATGATCCGATCAGTTGCAGCTTGTTCCATGCAATTTGGATTTAATTTTGTGGGTGTGAGTTGTTCTGCAATGTCGGATGTGTCTAGCAATGGTGGGAAGTATGGCCGAAGGCAGTCCACATTGAATACTAGATGCAGGCCAAGGAATGGGGGAATGCTGAGCTCAAATGCATTATCTCCCACAGCCTTAGTAATGGTGTAAGGACCATATCGAAGTGATCTTAGTTTCCGATAGGCTCCAGTAAGGCGTTCCTTTTGTAAATGCAACCAGACTTTGTCACCCACCTGAAACTTGTGTGGCACCCGATGTTGATCATGTCGCTG
>APFE030240421.1:233178-246874 GCA_000404065.3 Pinus taeda | reverse complement strand
ATGGACCTGCTGGCGAATATGTTGGATGCGCTCAATGAAGCTGGTGGCCTTATCTGTTTCGGACTGGACATGAGCGGAATTCATGTGAGTAGCTGCAAGTGGCATGGCCACATCAATGGGCATAGTGGCTGGAATCCCAAGCCCACCTGAAAAGGGCTATGGCCAGTGGAGCTGTGAAGAGCTCGGTTGTAGCTGTGCTGAACATAGGGGAGGCTCTCGTCCCATGTGCGTGGATGCTTTGAGTTATAAATGCGCAGAATGTGCACAATCATCCTATTGACAACCTCTGTCTGGCCATCAGTTTGAGGATGGAAGGCTGTGGACTTCGTGAGTTTGGTGTCCAACATTGACCAGAGACTGGACCAAAATGTGCTGAGAAACCGACTGTCCCGATCTGAGATGATAGGCTGTGGGATCCCCAAGTGCACCCACACTCGTTCAAAGAAGAGTTTAGCAGTGGCTTCTGCTGTGATATTCTTCTTGCAGGCCATCATAATGGCCATCTTCGAGAACCTGTCGACGACCACAAAAACACAGTCATTTCCACGCTTAGTGGAAGGAAGGCCTGACATGTAATCCATGGAGATGGATTCCCAAGGTCGACTAGGGGTAGGCAGCGGGGCATAGAGGCCTTGCTTCTTGATGGTCGGTTTGGCAATGGCACAGGCAGTACATGATCTGATGTACTTCCCAACATCCTGTCGAAGATTCGGCCAATAGAAATACTTTTGCAGCACTACCACCGTTTTCTCAACCACAAAATGCCCAGCAGCCCGACTGTAGTGTGCTTCCCAAATCATCTTGGCACGCTCGCTGGAAGGAACACAAAGGTGACCCAGGTGGCATAAAAGGGCATCTTGGAGGTGAAAATCTAGAACATGCTGACCCTCCAAGAGTGTCTGGTATGTGTGGCCCAATTCTGGGTCGCTTCCTCGCGGTGTGGATCTTGCAGTAGTGTTTCACGTCTTCTCACAAGATCTCCTCCTCCACGCGGCCTCTGGCTCAATCGCGCCTCAATCAATCGATCTTGCGTGATTTCAATCAACAATTTAGGGCCAGAAAGCTTTAGGGCCTTCACCTGCTCCAAAGCCCATTCCATGTTGAATCACAACACACCATTGTTTATACCAATGACATACCAGCAAGTTGAGGTTTTCTCTGTAGAATGGTGGAATTTGTCCAAATCCACACCGTTTAAGCGATTGTGCATCAATTCAACACAGGTTCTCTATGTCCTCTTCACAGCCAAGCTCGACAGGGCTTCTCACATGGTAATACCTGTCTTCCTCTTATGCGGCTTCTTCCTCGGCATTCCACCAACAACAGATCTCCAGCCTAATCCACAACGACCTCCTCTATTCGCAAATCACAGTGGAGTAGCTCCTCTGTTGCCACGGATCGCCTCATGCTTCTTGCAGCCTCCTCTACAACCACCAAGTTCCTTCAAATCACAAGCTCGTAGGCTCGGTTCAGTCGCAAGCTCGGCTTAGCATGTTGGGCGTGAAATACCGCCATAGCATGTCTTGGGGCTCAAAGCCCAAGTTTTGGTCAAATAATGGTGTAAGACTCTGCAAATTGTGAGCGCGAAAGTTTTGTAATGTAATGTCAGCCTACCCATGGTCCGTGGACCATGGGATTGTATAAATAGAGCGAGGTTCTAAGTTGGAAAGAAAATGAATAATAGATAAAAATGAATGGAGACTAGAAGATAGTGAACATAGAGTAAAGGTCTAAGTGTCTTGGGTCATAGTAGTAGGAAGAGGCTCTGCAGTTGAGTGCACAGAGGCCTAGTATAGTCTGCAGCTGAGTGCACAGACCCCTGCAGCTAAGTGTGCAGGCAGAGTCGAGTCTATAACCCAAGAAGAAGAATAATAAAGAGAAGTTTGATTCCAAATCTTATGTATCTGTGCTTGTGCTATTTCTTGTTTAAGTATATTGTTTTCTTTATCGTGCTCACTTATATGAATCCTAAACATTGCTATATATAACTAGACACATATTGCTAAGTGATCGACAATTATCGGGTTAATGCCTCGAGTAGGGCTGTGCGAAGGCAGCGTAGGAGGCTACAAGGTACTGATAGATGCACGTAGTGATGTGCACGTAAGCCAAATTTGTGGACCACTGAAATTCATCAGACATCTCTAGGGTGCGGAAACCTAGTTCTAGCACCCTCTCATACTACTTCAGGTGAGACCTCAGTCCACGCTTCACGGGCTGTTGCCAAAAGGGCCAGTGGTACCAAGATTTGTTTGGCTAAATCATCTTTGAACCTAGGTTAGACCCCAATAAGCCAACACAACAGTAGCAAAAAGAAATAAAAAGGTAGCAATTCACTGTCGGCTAAGTTTTTTAATTAAGTGCTGAGCCAAATGAATCAATATGTTGTGATCATCGTGAGGCAAATATGTTGCGATTTCACATTAAATTTTGAATCTGTTCCACACTGACAACGTTGATCACAGATCCTTCATGGGATCGAGCAAGATTCTCCCACTGTTGCCTTATGCTGCTCCCACTCAGCCTTCTCCAAAATGTAACCTCCAGCAAATCACCAAACCATTCGACGGTGCCAACCTCCAAGAGATCACCAGCCCATAAAAGGAATATACAACTGCTCTTCTATCGCACCAGTACATCCTGATCTATCCACGCACTAGCAGATCAACAACCCTTATCACAACCGCTTCAACACGAACTCAAAAACACCTCTGAGTCTTCCTCTACCCAGTGTTCTTCCTCCTAGGCAGTCCACAACAATCTCGACCTTAATCAAGCAATCTTGCCTCCTCAGCAAATGGATCCCTCAGGCTGTCAGAGATTCGTGAAGCTCGTCTTTGATGTCCCAACATCCATACCACATAGCAATGCACTCCTCTCTCCACTCATGTATAGGCTTCATCAAACTTGAATCTTTCATACCATGTTAAAAATAACAAGATTGAATTATTACAACGAACTGAGCAGCTCTCAGGTGAGAACTTCACTTGGAGACTGCCTATGGCAGAATGCTCTATTACATCACATTCACATAATCTATTACATATACTTTCACAATATCGGGTGGTTTAAACCACTCCCTAACAAATAGGATCTCAACCCTATTCTAAAAAAACAAACACTCAAACATAGGAAAGCTAACTTTCTCCATTAATGTTAACAAAGCTCACACTAAACTCCTTGAGTTCAAAGGTGCAAGGCTTTTTTGATTATGTAGAATTTCGCACTTGTGAATTGCAAAGTTAAGCTCTGAATTCTATTAAGCATTGCTTTGGGTAATTTGTCATTGCACATAATGGGGAGGAAGTGTTCATTATGTTTCTTGGACACTCAAGTTTAATCAATTAATTAGGGACACTCAAATTTAATTTAGAGACTACAGTGAGTTCCAACTATTCATGTTGTTAATTTATTAATTTATTCTAGTGTATATTATTATTTAAACAGAAATAATAAATAATGATCATACATTGTAAACAATCCACTAAAATTTACATTGGTATATTAAAAGAACATTATAAATTTGTCATAATTAATGTAAAGTAATTTTTCTTATTTAAAATTTAATATGATATTTTTATGCAACAACAATAAGAAAAGAGGGAACACCTTTTGGAATGGTTTAGTAGTTATATTTCCATTGAATAGTTTGTACTTGTTCAAAAACCGAATAAACTAATTTAATGTCGAGCCATCCTCGTTTTGTTGGTGCTCTACCAATACTCTTAACCCTATAAATTGTTATGTTAAAAATGTTGACCGCTTTATATTTATTTGCATCGCAAAAAATTGTTTAACACTCGCAGTTAAATTTTATTCCAACACATGCCCATCTAAAACTTGACTGGAAGCTTCTTGTATTTAAATGCACTGCACCTGAAACAATGGGTTTTCTACAGAATAAATGAGGGCATCTTCCGGGGACGAACAAGAAGGGCATCTTGCCTTTTTCCCTCTACCGTACATCACGTGATAAGACCGATCATTGGAGTGTGCGGACATTTCCAGAAATTTAAAAATTGATATGTCAGAAAACAAGAGAAGAGAAGATCATGAGGTCCTGATTTTATTTCATGTTAATGCATTCTCCGTGGATAAATTCTCAGGGAACAAAGTAGAATATGCTGGACACGACTCTCACTTACAGAACCTTCTTTCAACTCCAGTTAGATTCGTTAGTCTGCATTTAACATTATAAAACCAGTTCATACTTAGCAGACCGATCAAGACTAAGCTGCGAAAACAGCACTGTCAGATCTTGTCATAGCTTGTTTAACTCTCCTGGAATTCTCCCAAGCATTTCGGTGAACAGCTCTCGAGGCTATTTCCCAGAAGTATTTGGGGGGAGTCTGGGAATTTTGAACTCTGCATCAGAGCATTGAGCTCATCTCTTTCTGGCGCTGGGAAGGCAACATAAAATCCGATATTGTCATAACTTGTTTAGCGCTCCTGGAGTTCTCCCAAACACTTCGGTGAACAGCTCCCTTGGGTAATTCCCAGAAGTGTTTGGGGGGACTCTAGGATCATTGAACTCTGCGTTAGCCCATGGAGTTCATGGAGATCAACATGTTACTGTCAGTTTTTATGTTTAATATCGCTGTCGTGCTAGTATGTTCCAGATCATTTCATATAATGTATCCATTAGCTACTGCATATTTTTCCATGGGTACTTTGCAACAACTGTAAAATGTTTATATGAATGTGTACTGTGTCAGGGAACGTAAACTTATATACTCATTTTGATTTGTCCATCATTATCCATTATCAGGACCAAAGAGTTTTCTTTCCTTGGTTTGAGAAATCAGAAGCTTTACCTTACATAAAAAGTAGTTTTTAGGCTCTGCAACAGCTATCTGTGGTGTGTCTATTTTTGATAAATGTCTATTTCTGATAAGGCTATGCCTAATAAGGCAAGGCTATGTACGGACACTTCTTTGATTCCTGTCAATAACATGTTAGCATGAATACCATGTGTAAAATAAAATATTAAGAAGTTTGAGAACATATTTACTAACTTTATATGGTGTTCCTATTTTATAATGATTGATTACTTATGTTTATTTTGTTAGTGGTAAAACTTTTACAAAACACTTCAGCCATTTATCCTTTATTTTTCCATTGACAACTTGAAAAGCGCGAGTCATATTCACTGTGATGTAAGACGGATATCCGTTCTTATATTAATCCCTCCATATAACCATATTGGCAAACATCGATATAAAAGTCCCTCCTTGTCTCATATACGGAATTAATATGATTGCAATCTTGTATCATTTATGTTGGGTCTTTCGCAGTAGCTTTTAATAATCAACTTATGTGAAGAAACGGAGGCTGAATTATGTTACTGACCGTCCGTTAACCTCTTAATCTTCATAACACAATCGAGTTTAAGCGAAAGTATTAAAGTGAGATTCCAATCCGGCTTTGATCATTTCGCGGATATCTATCTCATCTCATAAACGGGTGCCGGCGTCCCCTAATAACGAATTGGTTAGCATGGCCGCAGGAATTTCACTGTAGATTGTAGAGGTCGCTGACTCTAAAACTAAACAAATTTCGGAACAGGACGGGGTGTAGATGGACCCTTCGTTGAAAATATCAGATTGCATATATCGAATTGAAGCGAAAGTTGTATATTAAGTTACCTCAGTGACAAACAATGAAGAGGAAATGTGTAGCTGGAGTGAAAATTTGACCATGATATTTACTCGACAATGCAATTAAATGTGATGATATCTAATTGACAGTGGAGAATTGATTATTATATCTAGTCAACAATGAAATTAAATGTAAATGTGATGAGATTTAAAAGATAGTAAAAAACTTATTATTACACTAAAAACAATGAAATCAAATATGATGACACCTAACCAATACTGAGATTAATATCTCAAACACCCCTAACCAACACTGAGATTAATATATCGACACCCCTCATATGCACAGAGGGTTCACTGAGATTAGTATGTCAGCACCCCTCATATGCACAGAGGGTTCTTAGAAGCAGAGTCGTGAGCGTTGGTCTAGATAATTGAAAAAAAATTGCCTTCTATTAACTCTAATCTTTCTCGTCTATTCGATATGATTTTGCTGTGTGCGCGTTAATTTATGCTTCTGTTGCAGGAAAATACCCTAGCTTGTGTTCCTGCGAGACACAGAGTAAGGACCCTCTTCCTCCGATTGGTGTTTTCCTTGCATGATGGTTGTGCCTGTCTGAGCAACGAGTTGTTTAGACGAACACAGAATTGTGTTAGAAATTGGTGAGAATTACCGGGATATTGCTGCCAGATGGAGAATCACGGATCATTGTTGGAGGCTCTCGTGGATTTGGAAGAGAAGAAGAGGGTTATAGAGATTTTGTAAACATGAAGTCTGCAAAGAGGAGGTTTCATAGAAAGGAAATACTGTTCAGACGATTGCAATATGGGTTTGAGAAATCCTAGATATTTGTATGGTTATGATGATGAGGGCAAAGAGAATCTCTATCATTATGATGATGCGGGAAAGGGATACAAGAAATAATTGAGATATTTGAAATTACTGAAGTCCTAGCGTAGATACATAAGAATTCACAAGGATTTATAAGGAGAACCAACGAAAGGATAGATATCCTAAGAGAGGCCGAGGAGAGAAGAAAGACTGAATTTGGACAGTGAAATGAAAAAGAATTAGAAGCTCACTCTGCAGAGCGGACAGAACGCATTAGATATTGCAGGAGAATTCCCAAGACGACCTCAAAAAGGCTCATGAGGTAGATCCTGTGGAAGACTTTCTGTCAGAAGAACAGATAGCGATGATTGAGTATCATGTGACCGAATGTTTGGCTAGAATTACATTATTACAAGAAAGTACAGTTGGAGTAATTGAAAAATATAGTTACCAAAATTTCCTTACCGTCATTCTTTTATATAAAATAATGGTATCAAGTGATTTGATATAAACAAGAAAAGTGAAGAAGATGACCTTCAAAATATTCGGGCGATTGATGATACAGGAACTGAACACCGTTATGAAAGAATTGGAATTATGGATGTAGTGGAAATTATATAAGAGGAGATGCCGCAGAAAATGAGTTCGAGGTTATTGAATATCCTGAACGACAAAAATATGATCTGTTGGAAATAATAACCTCAATCACTGAATTAAACATATTAACAAGCACCTCAACTAGCGCATGGTTGCGATTTTGTTTTCACGCAAAAGGGCTGAAGTCAGAGTAGTTCGAGGTTATTGAAGATCTTGAAGAACAAGAAGATGATTGCTTGAAAATAATAATCTCAGCGACCACCTTAAATACACTAACAGACACCATGATTACCCAGTCAACTAGTGCATGGTTGCGATTTTGTTTGAAGGCAAAAGGACTAAAGTAAGAGCAGAAGTAAAGTGGACAATTTTGCAGGCGAAAGGACTAAAGTCAAAGTAGAAGTATAACGGACCATTTCGCAACACATCACAGAAGCTAATGCATTTAATGAAGTTGGTAAATAAATATGGGCAAGCATTTATTATGGGCAATCATTTACTTCGCAACACCTGCAAGTTCAGAAAACCAATTACTGTGTAAAATAGCTCATGCTATATATTAATTATTCTCTCTATCATGTATTAATGTCAAATTTGTATCTTGAGATAAATATAAATGTAAAAGTAATTTGTAATCTTGGGAAGTTAGAGAGTGAGGTAGCGAGGAGAAAATCGTGGAAGAAATATTGGTGAGGGCGTGAAAATTAGTTTTACAGAGTTTTAGAGACATTTACTCAGCAACCAACCCCAATAATGAGTAAATCTTAGTAAGTTTTTTTGTGCTTTTCACTTGGAGCTACACCCTCCATTTATCACTCGAATGTATTTCCTTATGTTTTAACATATGATATAAAGTGTGGCTTGTTTTACCCCAAGGCTTTTGGTTTTAATTGCGATATGCCACAAGATAAGACTTACCTTGCAACTGAATTGTCATAAGAATTACCTTCCTGCAACTGAATTCTGAGTGAGACTCCTCTCCTCTTCCCCCGTTAAAATTTTTCTAACATGGTATAGAGCGGATTAAATATTGTTAGCGTAAAAACCTATGTTTTTACTAGTTAAAATTGTTTCGAGGACAGAATCTTTTAAGTGTATTTACCAGGTAGAAAGTTTTTCCCTTCACTAAGAAATGGCCACATAAGCACAAGCTTGAGTAATCCTCAGATACCTCATTTTAATGGAAATAATTATGATTATTGGGCTATTACAATGAAGGCCCTGTTTTAGGATTTGGTGGAGAATGGTTTACAAGAACTAGCAGATGCAACAACATACAATGCCTTGTCTCAAGTAGAAAGGGATATAGGTGGAAGGATGCAAAAGCCCTCTTCTACATTTTTCAAGCAGTTCATGAAAGTATTTTCCCAAGAGTTGCAGAAGCAACGAAGTCCAAGCAAGCATGGGACACCCTCCAGACACCTTACCAAGTCATGGCAAAAGTCAAGACAACAAAACTGCAAATGTTGAGAATATATTTTGAAACACTTTGTATGAAAGAGTAAGAGAATGTAGACTCTTTTTTTACACATGTAATTGAGTTGGTTACTCAAATCAGGTCTCATGGTGAGACACTTGAAGAAAGGAGAATAGTTGAGAAAGTTTTGAGAAGTTTGTGAGTAAGGCTTTATGTCATTGTTGTGGCCATAGAAGAGACAAAGGATCTCTCACAATTCTCAGTGGATGAGCTTCATGCATCACTGGTTTCTCATGAACATAGACTGAATAGAGAAACAAGCTTCTCATTGGAGCATGCCTTCAAGACACAAGTTTCATTTGGTCAAGGTCGAGGCAGAGGAAGATCATATGCTTGAGGAAGAGGAAGAAGCCAACATAGAGGTGGAAGAAGCGGCCCTTCAAGCTCTTGTGTAAGAGGAAGTAATCAAATTCCAAGTTAAGGCCCAAGCCAAAATCAAGAACAAGGTGAGACGTATGATAAATCTCAAGACCAATGTCATTATTGTAACAAATATGGTCATTATGCAAATGAATGTAGAAAGAAGCAATATGACATTAGTAACAAACCAAGTATATATTTCACATAAGAAAATCAAAACCATGATAGAATGTTTTTAGCTTGTAGTGGAGCACAAGAAAAACAAAGTGATATATGGTATCGAGATTGAGGGTGTAGCAACCACATGTGAGGGAACATAGAAATGTTTTCCAATCTAGATGAAAGTGTGAAATTGGAGGTGGCATTAGGGACTCAGAGAAAAGTCTCTGTCATGGACAAAGGAAGAGTTAATATCTTAAAGAAAAGGGAGAGAAGAAGTACATCTCAGATGTTTACTTTATCTCCATTCTAAAGCATAACCTCATAAGCATTGGACAACTCATGCAAAAGGGCTACAACATCTTCTTCAAAAATGATGTGTGCACAATTTTGGATAGGCCTCCAAGTAGATAGCTAATTACAAAGGTTCAGATGACAAACAATAGAATGTTTCCCGTAAAGATAAGATCAGATTTGAAGGAAGAAGGTCCACAAGCACAACTATCAATGAACTCATAAGAGGATGGAAAAAAAGAGGCAGCTGTTGCACAAGTGAACTATCAAGCAGAGGTAAAAGATGAAATTTGGTTATGGCATTTGAGATTTGGTCATCTCAACTTTGGAGGATTGAATTTGTTGCATAGGAAAGGCATGGTGAAGGGTTTACCCCTAATAGAAAAACTGAACAACGTATGTTAAGGATGCATCTTGGGAAAGCAGCATAGAGAGTCATATCCAACAGGAAAGTCAGTAAGGGTAAAGGTATCTTTGGAGATTGTCCACTCAGATTTATGTGGATCAGTGCAGACACCATCAATTAGTGGTAGACACTATTTATTGACCTTGATAGATGACTACACAAAGAAGACATGGGTCTATCTCCTCAAACAAAAAAGTGAAGTGTCTGAGTGCTTTCACCAATACAAAGCTTTTGTTGAGAAGCAAATTGGACATTACATCAAAGTCCTCAGGACTGACAGAGGTGGAAAATACATCTCAAATGATTTCCTACGTTTTTGTAGGGAGCATGGAATTCATAAACAATTTACAACATGATATACACCTTAGCAAAATGGTGTAGTGGAAAGGAAGAATAGGACCATTATGGAGATGACAAAGAGTATGTTGAAGGAAAAGGATTCACCAAATGATTATTGGGTTGAAGCTATCGCTTGTGCAACATATATCTTGAATATATCTCCAACTAAAAGCATCCAAAACATAGTGCCCGAAGAGGCATGGAGTGGCAGAAAGCATAGTGTCACTCACATGAGTGTCTTTGGTTGTGTGGCATATGCACATGTCCCAGATGAGCTGAGGAAGAAGTTGGAAAACAACAGAGAAAAATGTATATTTGTTGGATATAGTGATGAATCCAAAACATACAATCTCTACAATCCATCAACCAAGAAAGTCATAATCAGCAGAGATGTGCAATTCATAGAAGAGGAAGCATGGGATGGAAGTTTAGAGAAGGAAGTCAATGTGAAAGCATGTATACCACATGAGGACAAATAGGAATTGACAGTAGTAAACAATTCCTCAACAGTGACTCCCTCTACTCTTATTCAACCGCAACAAAGTAGGTAGCAAGGAACATCATCAACAAATAATAAGACAATGTCACGTAGTCAAGCAAGTGCTTCTCCAAGCATGCTGCAAAGCGCAACACCAAGTGACATGTCAAGCCCATCTTCAACAAGCACAAGAACACCAAAATTTAGAAATCTAAATGAAATTTATGAGAAAAATGAGGTTGATAAAAGTGCTATTTTAAATTCCTTATTTCCATTATTTTGTCATGTAGATGACCATATCCATTTTAAAGATGCAGTCAAAGAAAAAAATGGGTTGTGGTAATGGATGAAGAAATAGAAGCAATAGAAAAGAATGACACATGGGAGTTAGTGAACCTTTCGGAAGGAAAAGAAGTCATAGGATTGAAGTGGGTCTATAAGACCAAAAGCAACATTGAGGGAAATATTGAAAGGCACAAAGCAAGGCTAGTTGTCAAAGGATACAAGCAACACCATGGGAGAGACTATTCAAAGATTTTTGTGCCAGTACAGTTGTTGTGATTACCGCGCAACATAAATGGAAAGTGTATCAAATGGACATAAAGTGAGCGTTCTTAAATGAAGCGCTGAAAGAGGCAGTGTATGTTGCACAACCGCCTAGTTATGAGGTAGAAGGAAAAGAAGACAAGGTGTATCGGTTGAGGAAAGCTCTTTAGGTGCTGAAGAAAGCACCACATGCATGGTACAGTAGGATTGATGCTTACTTAGTGGAAAATGGTTTCGACAAATGTGACAATGAACCCACACTCTACATAAAAAAGAGTGATGATAAGATTCTCATTGTTGTCTTATATGTAGATGATTTGATTTTTACGGGCAGTGATGATTTCCTCATCACTGATTTCAAATAAGTCATGAAGAATGAATTTGAAATGACTCACTTGGGTTTGTTAGGATATTTTTGGGCATAGAAGTGAAGCAAACAAAAAATGGCATTTTTTATTTATTAAGCAAGGTATGTGGAACACATTTTGGGGAGCTTTAAGATGCACAATAGCAAGCCCGCACCAATTCCAACTATCATGGGGTTGAAATTGAGCAAATAAGATTGCAGTAGCAATGTCAATCCAACATTATACAAAAGTATGATAGGAAGCTTGATGTATTTGACTGCCACTAGGCTGGATATAATGTATGCATTGAGTTTGGTGTCGAGGTTCATGGAGACACCCAAGGAGACGCATTGGCAAGTAGTGAAAATAATTCTAAGGTATGTCAATGGGAAAAAATAGTATGGAATTTTGTACACCACAACAAGTGATTTCAGGTTGGTTGGTTACATTGATAGCGATTGGGTAGGAAGTGTCGATGACAGAAAGAGCACGTCAGGATATTTTTTTCATTTGGGTTTTGGAGC
The DNA here is from genome assembly GCA_000404065.3 of Pinus taeda. Classification (NCBI taxonomy): domain Eukaryota; kingdom Viridiplantae; phylum Streptophyta; class Pinopsida; order Pinales; family Pinaceae; genus Pinus; species Pinus taeda. The sequence continues at coordinate 234,918 of APFE030240421.1, read as the reverse complement.
CATTTCATGGGCCTCCAAGAAGCAGCCAATAGTGTCGCTGTCAACAACAAAATCTTAATATGTCGCCAAAACAGTGTAACAACGTGTGAAGCAGTTTAGATGAGAAGGATGTTGAGGGATCTTGGCCATGACCAAGATGGAACGACAACTATTTTCTTCGACAACACATCAACAATTGCATTATCAAAGAATTATGTTTTTCACAAGAGGACCAAGCATATTGATGCTCAATATCATTTTAGTACAGAGTTGATTAAAAATGATGAAATTGTGTTGCAACACCTGAAGTCACATGAACAATTTTCTCGTATTTTCACAAAGCCATTGGCAAACACAAGTTTTGTTTATCTCAGAGATTGTTTGAGAATTGTCAATGGAAACAGTTGTTATTAAGGGGAAGTATTGGAAATAATAATATCAACCACCACCTTAAACACACTGACAAACTCCATGCTTGCCTAGTCAACTACTACATGGTTGCGATTTTGTTTGCAGGCGAAAGGACTGAAGTTAGAGTAGAAGTACAACGTTGACCATTCTGCAACACAATAGAGAAGTTAAGGCACTTAATGAAGTTGGTAAATAAATATGGGCAGGCATTTACTCCGCAAGTGTTTCCCACACTCCAAAACACCTGCGAGTTTAGATAACCAATTACTATGTAAATCTTCCATGCTACGTGTTAATTATTCGCTCTGTCATGTATTAATGTCAAATTTGTATGTTGAGATAAATATAGATGTAAAAGTCATTTGTAATGTTGGGCAAGTTAGAGAGCAAGAGTCTGTGAGGTAGTTAGGAGAAAATCATGGAGGAAATATTGGTGGGTGCATGAAAACCAACTTTACAAACATTTACTCTCCAACCCCAGTGACGCATAAATTGCAATAAGTTTTTTGTGTTTTTCGCTTGGAGGTGCAGCCTCCATTTATCACGCGAATGTATTCCCTTATGTTTCAAAATATAATGTAAACTGTGGATTTTTGTGTTATGGTATTAATCTTTCACAAGTAAATTTACCAAAACCCTTTTGCTTTTACTCAGTTTTTCCATGAGCTATCTCCTCTGTTTTATTAAGCCTCTGTGTAGTTGTGATTTCCATGCTGAAACATAAGACTTACCTTGCAACAACCAAATTCTGAGTTAGACTCCTCTTCTCTGCCCCCGTAAAATTTTTCTAACATGATCGTGTCCTAGATTGCAAATTGCAAAATTGTAAGGGTCTATTAAACAAAAGTAATTGAAAAAGGAAAGGTAGCATTGGATCTGTCATGCGGAAAGAGTTATTTTTGCGGACAAACCTAACCTCCCTAGGAGTCTAAGACTCTCTAGTGACAAACAAGCCAAACAAGAGCAATCCTTCTCTAAACATACATTATTCTATGAGAAACCCAGTGTTTTCCGATCTTACCTTAGGTCCAACGCTTGTTGTAGCAGTCCAGCCTTGCTGATCCAGATGAGCTCCTCCTTCACTTTAAGACCTGCATACACTAACAAAGCAAACGATTACATAACACCTGAATATTTCATAAAAAAAAGCATATTCATCACATAGACCAAGGAGTACATGAAATAATTCATTAACAACAAATCATTGAGAAGAATGGACTTATTTGTATTAAGGAAACAAAAAACGAACCATTACAACCTGAGCCTTGGTGTTGTGCAAGCTCCTCCCAGGGTCCAACAAGAGATTTCCTCTACTTTGACAAGCTCACCCACTCCCAATATGGCAACAAG
>APFE030240421.1:159324-216361 GCA_000404065.3 Pinus taeda | reverse complement strand
TTGACAAGCTCACCCACTTCCAAATGAAACAAGAAAGCATGGTAATCTCTCCTCACAAGCTTACAATGGAAGTCCTAATTCCAGCAGCATCTACCCTTTGGAATGTTCAGCTTTCAACCTCCCCTCCCTTGGCCCAATGCCTGTATTTATAGTGTTCTAGAGGAAGTTATTCAGTTCCAAAATCAATGGGATACTCCCTCTTTTGGATGGGGTAGCTCCTCTCTTGATGGGATAAGTTCCTCTATCATAGGGATGCATGAACCATCTGGAGGCGCTCAATCCACGTCAAACACTCTTCTAGAAGGCTCTAGAAGTGACCACAAGTAACTTTTTAAAGATGAAACTCGCGCCTTTTGACCTTTACAGGGGTACGCACCCATCCTTTGGCTTACAGAGAGTACAAGTACGCAGGCACAGTGTGTTTGGAATGCGTACACGCAGGCAAGGTAGAGAGAACCTGCGTACCCAGAGATAAACATGTTTTTAAGTGACTTTCTCTCTTTTTGAAGTTTGACATGAAGAGCAGAGGTATGAGGCTTGACAAGGAGGATAATATGACTATTGATGGAGCCATATTAACTGTAGATAGTCATGCTAACAATTTTCAGTGTAACAGGATCCAAGAAAATGTCATCATTTGTAGCATTGAATGTTGTCACATATGAAATTTTTAAAAGTGATTTGAACTGTAATGGAAAATCATTGGAATATAAGTTCATAGAACAAATAATCACACACATTAGTGTTCAGTAGCATTAGAAGTGTTAGAAAGGAATGAAGATTTTAAGTGCATAATCGTGCATTTTAAAAAGTATAAAAGTGAAAGTATATATAGTGAAACAAGACAGTGATCTAGCACAGTAGACGCAAAAGTTTAGCAGATAATGAATTTTTTTCCATTTAAGTATGAGAAGAATGTAATTAAGGATCAATGGTGGATGTTTTGCTCAACCATGCTCACATTTCAATAATCTGCTAATAATTGTAATAGCGTGAGGTTAATTAAATTGCACGAATGGTTGTAGATTGTCAATTAGGAATTAATTATATTACAAAACAGTATGATGAATATTATTTGTGAAGCACAGTTGGTTGGTAGGTAGAAATATAGGGTAGTAATTACGAACATGGTTGTCATAGATGCCCAAATGTAATGAAAAAATTGTGTATAATTAGATGTTGTATTTTGAAATAGTGTAAACACAAGGAAAGAGTGCATTAGAATGAAGAGATGGATATCAAAGTTAACAAAGTATTTTACTTACGAAACAATTAGGTACACTGCAGAAAAAGTGGATTCCATACTTGAGCACAGGGCACCACATAGTGAATAGTTTAAATGTGACACTCTTATATGACATGCCCTTGGTGGCATGGAAATGGTTACTATTGCACTCAGGGCACTTTAATACAAAATAATTTTTTTGTCTTATAAATTTAATTTAATTTGAATTATTTTACATTAAAATTTAATATCAATTGAATTGTCTTAAATATTTGAGACAAAAATATGAAAATCAGCCATCATCAACGATGGTTTAACGTGGCATTGTGCCAAAGATTTTCACAATATGAAAATCAATCATGGTCAACCATGGTCCAACGTCACATTGTGACAATGACTGTCTTGATATGAAAATCAACCATCATCAACCATGCTTATTTTAGGGTTTATAATATTTATCTTATGTTTTATATACCTTGGGTTTATAATATTAGTCCCCTGGGTTTCATATTACTTCCTTGGGTTCATAATCCTTTGGGGTTTAATATAAGGGTTTGTATTCTTAGGGTTTAATTTTATTCCATTGAGGTAACATTAAAAGATTATTATTAATAATAATAATTAATTGTTTATTAAAATAGTTGTTATTATATTTTATTATTATTAAATTATTATCCATTAAACCTATAGTTTCCAACAACATTGCTAATGTGGTGTGCATCTGAATAACATACACCCATTAATGGACATATTATTATTATTAATTAATATTACTACTATAAATTAATATTAATATTATTGTTATTATTATTTAATAATTAATTAATATTATATTCTTTAAAATTAAATAACAATGAATCATGGTTTAGAGCATATGGAGGCTAGGGTTTCAACCAAAAAACCCTGACAAACCAGCAAGATTCTTTGAGGAGAAGGGATTCTACTGTGTACAACAGACTTGCGGACTGGGGTCATGAGTGCCCAAGCAGGGGGGGTAGATCTCCTCCTATTGTAACATCGTGGCAAGGGAATCCAGCCAGCATGGAGGGGCAGTAGGGAACAATGACAGCCGTGGGAAAGGACCTCCAGTTTTGGGAGCACAATGGCAAGTAGGTCTGGGAAGTCCATGCCTACCACGGGCTGCAAAGAAACTAAGATTTTGTATCTCCAATAACAAGGTAGAGGAATACAAAAAATATATGAAGGATCATGCCCTCATCTGCAAATTCATCGGAGCAAGGTGCATAAAAAAGAAGTTGTTTAAATGGATCCAACACAGATGGCAACCGAAAGGTCACATAGATCTTAAACTGGGAGAAAAATGCTTCTTCATAGTGATATTTCCTAATCTAGAGGACAAAGGGAGGGTTTGAGGATGGGCCCTATTGTGCCTTAAGAAACCAATTTCCTGGCTATGTAGAAATTGTGCTCAAGACATTAATGTTTATAATTATTGTCACATATTTGTCACTTAATTGTATGTTGTATTCTCAAATGAAGGACCCTAGAAAGACTTGATTTTTAACCCTTAATACTGAGGTGACATGAAAATATAAGAATGTCATTTGATTGTTGAATATAAATAATGAATGAAGAAATCTTGAAGAAGTCAGAGACGATATGCTGTTTTATAGAAAATCTACTATCTGAGACACTTGGAGTAGTTAAAGATAATATGTTGTCTTACATAGAAACTACTATCTATAACTTCGAAGAATTGTAGAGGTAGGAACTTCAAGTATAGGAGCACTCTTTTAAGGGATTTTAACTTCATTTACATAAGAAAATAAATACCTACAGCTCCATTACCATACCTAAAGGAAGAAAACAGATGATGACACATAACAGAGAAGTCGCAAAATCATACACAACAATGTGCGGAAAACTTCTTATTCTTTCATTAATCAACAGTTTTATCAATAATATAGTGGCCTAGTCTCCAGGTTCTCCAAAGTTCGAACCCTTTCTCTGTAAATTTTCCTCTTTTTATACATTATGAGATAGTTGGTAATCACCAAAACTGCCAAACTGCTTAACTATCTACTAATTGTCTAAAGTAAAAATCACTACAAAATATTAGATTAGAGGGTAAAAGACACCTCATTCTCAAGAAAATAAAATAACAAGAAATAAAAAAATTTAGAAAACTGATGATGATTGTTTGCTTTTCAGATCTGTGGCTTGAGTATGTGGTCTGAGTTTTATTCTGCAAGTTGTAACCTTGTAGATGTCCTGATGACAGTTAGATTATTTTAACACAGCAAACTTCAACTTTACAAGAACTCCATGCGTGGACTTGGGCCCACGTATTCATTGGAAATGTTCTGATTGGCTAAAACATAAAGAAATCCTTATGGCCCACATATATATCGAGAGTGCTTTGATTGGAAGAAACACTAAGAAACCTGACCAATCACCTTTCCCTTGGAGTTTTAGTCATCCGACTCTAACTTTGGTTATTTTGCTAAAATAGCGAAATTGATTAACTTACACGAAATATAGCTTACCATGGAATCGAAAAAGAATTAAAACTTTGGTTCATAAACTTATCACATCCACCTGAGCTGTGCGTGATCACCATTCGGTCAGCCTTTCAATGGACGGTCAGATCCCTTAGAACTCACAAAACTTTAAACCTATTGAGAAAAGCCTTATTGCATCTGTTTTTTCAACGACCCTTTGACTCCCATTGGACTCAATAAGAAATAAAACTGTCAGTCCCTTTTGATTGACAATTGCGATTCGCCTGGACTTTAGTGGAATAAACTCTATTTCATACATCATCACGTCTGATTTCCGAAATAAACCCTGTTCTAGTTGAGTGCGCGATTACCATCGGATCTATGGCCTATTGATTGGACGACCCAGATCTTCTTGTGGGTTTCTCGCAATCAAAAGCCGTCAATCAAATAAAATAAGTTATTTACTTCGAATTTCTTCTTTCCCATTTATTTCCACTAGAACATAATATTTATTTTTTTAATAAAACTAAAAATAAAATTAAAAGGATAATGGATGCTACAACATCTGGCTCCATATGGGGATAGTGCTTTTGCCACAAAAGCACTAAGAACTGTGGATCAATGCCTTCACCTCAGGCGTGGAGTCACATATTTCTTAGCCAATTAAACTTCTATGGAATTTGTACAATGAGTTTACTCCGGTATCTACAATGACAGAATGCTTATGCTTCAGAACTGCAAGTAATGTTTGAGGTATTTCCCATTGATAGGAAACTATAAGGATTCACCATCAAGATTCTCTAGGAAGAATGTATTATTTGTCCTTGCTTCTATAATTCTGAATGGGCCATACTAGAGAGGATCAAACTTTACATGTTTTCCCTTATCTTCTCTTCTAGTATTCCACCTTAATACCAAGTCTCCAACTTGAAAATCAATCTCTCTAGTTTTTCTATAAAAAATACTCTTCATCTTTGATTGGTACATGATCAAGTTGTCTCTTACCTTATCCTTGTTTTCACTCAACTCCACTACCTTATTCATTCTTCTTATCAGAGCATTGGGATCTTCTTTTGCCTCTTGCATCATTGCAATCATAGGCTTCACAAGATGGCTTGGGAATAGAGCTTGAGTTCCATACACTAACTCAAAAGGTGATTTTCTTGTGGACCTTCTTGTAGTTACTTTAGCAGCCCATAGAGAAAACTTTAAATTAAAATCCCAGTCTTTCTAGTTCTCTGCAATAGTTTTCTTAAGGATCTTCATCAAAGTTGTTTTAGTGGATTCAGCTAATCAATTTCCTTATTGATGATAAGATGTCGAATGGGACAAAATAACATTATAATTTTGACAAAAGGAAATAAACTTACTTGAGTTGAAGACTTGAGCATTGTCTATTATGATTTTTACAGAGCATCCAAATTTGCTAAAAATATTCTCCTCTGAGAACTTTATCAACACCTGATCATTTGTCGTTTTGGTAGGTATAGCTTCTACCCACTTGGTGAAATAATCAGTAGCTGTGAGAACCCACTTGTGCTATCCACATGAAGTTGGGTTAATCTCTCCAACAAAGTCCAGTTCCCATTGTCTGAATGGTTCTTCTATGGAGACTGGGATGAAAGGCAAGGGAGCTAACCTCTTCTTCTCAACAAAAAGCTGACACTTATGACAGGTTCTGACAAACTTATATGTATCACCAAATAGAGTAGGCCAATAAAACCCTACCTGGAGGATTTTATTTGTAGAAGCCTTCCAACTATAATGTCCTCCACATAACTTCTAATCATAATCTTTAATAGTCTCTATAAATTCATCCTCTATTAAACATAACAACAAAATTCCCATAGGATCCTTCCAATACAATCTGCCCTCAACAATCACATATGGCTGGGCTTTGATCTTTAATGCTCTATACTTTGTTCTATCGAAAGATTAAGGACAAGAGAGAAAACAGAAATAATGTACTATGTGCTTGTACCATTTTGAAAATAAAAACTTATACCTGAGTCTGATTTTTATTCACCTTCTTCAACTGTGTCCTCATTCACAAGTGCCAACATGTTGATTCCCAATGCCTGAAAGTTTGACTCTGTCAACATCTTCCCCATTCCTTGTCCTTTCACCAGCTTTGTGGGTTTTATGTCCAAGTCATAGTCTTGGATCTTGGTTATCCATTTTTCTCTTTTTCCTTCTACATCGATATGGACTAAGAGATCCTTTACTGCAACATTTGGAACATAAGAAATGATTTGTGATTGCAGTATGTAAGTCCTGAAGGCCTTTAGGGATTTTACCAAAGGATATACATGTTTTTCAAGAATATTATACTTTAGTTCAGCATCTCTGAGAATCTTGCTAAAGAAAGCAATTGGCTTCTCCTTTTCTTCATCATTTTTTTGCAACAAGACAAGAATTATTTGATTAGGTGATGTAAATGAAAAAAATTGGAAAGGTTTTTGATAATAAGGTATTATTAGGACTGGAGCAGCTTGCAATTCTTCTTTAATCCTGGTGAATGACTCTTGGTCTTCCTTGGTCCAATGCACTTCATTCTATTTCTTCAACATATTAGTAATTTCCTTTACAATTTCTGCATAATTTGACACAAACCTCCTTAAAAGGCTTATTTTCCTAGAAATTTTTGAATGTCCTTCTTACTCTTGGGCAAAGGTATTTTATGTATAGCTTGCGCCCTTGCAAGATCTATCTTCACTCCATCTCTATAAACAATGTGCCCCAATAGTTTGCCTTCTTCCAAAGCAAAAATAGACTTTTTTGGATTCAAGGAAAGCTCAAATATTCTACATTTCTCAAAATTCTTTTTAAGATGGTCCATATGACCCTCATGAAACTTAGAGAAAACAATGATGTCACCTATGTATATCACTACAGACTTATCTCCCACAAAGGCAATGTCCATAGCTCTCTGAAATGTAGCACCCGCATTCATCAACCCAAAAGGAATTCTAGCATACATAATGGTTCCCCAAGGAGTTGTGAATGCAATATTCTTCTAATCTTTTTTATCCACATCCACCTAGTTATACCCATAAAAACTATCTATCATTCACATCCTGAATGATCATGTTACCTTCTGCAGCACATGATCCATTTTAGGTAACAGATAGTTATCTTTCAAGGAAACCATGTTGAGATTTCTAAAGTCTACAAATAGCCTTATCTCTCCATTCTTCTTCCTTACATGCACTAAATTGGCCACCTAGTCAAAGTACCTGAGTGGAACTATAATCTTGGCATCAAACAACTTTTTGACTTATTTCTCGATCAATGGTAAAAGTAGAGGGTTTATTTGCATGAGCTTCTTCCTGAATGGTTTAATCCCCTCTTTCAAGGGAATCTTGTGCTGAATAATACTTGTATCATATGTTTTAAGATCTTCATAGGACCAAGAAAAAATGTCAACATAGTCCTAGAAAATTTTAATATATCTCTCGTTATAATTAGGTGGAACTCCATTGAATAATTTGACTAACCTAGGAACCTCCTCGGTTCCAATATTATGATCTTGAATCTGCTCATTCTGTGGAATTTTCTATGAACTAACAGCTACTTCATTGGAGTTAAAAGGTCTTTCAAGAGGGACAAGTCCCCTTGGTAGAGTATTATCTTTCAATTGAGTAATCTTTTGATCAACTATATAATTTTTCTAATCACTTACCTCTGGACCTTTTGTTGCTTCATCTTCATCCTAATCAATCTCTGTGCCCTGAAAATCTTCAATCGCAATAAAAAATTTCTTAATCTGCTGATCATCTTAAAAAATCTGCCAGTGCTTTATATTATTAGGAACATAAGGCATGTGCCTCATTTCAACCTCATACCCTAGCTTCAGATTACTAGGAGCCCTTAAAGTACTAGCAGCCATAGCTAAAGAGTCTGTCAATCTGTTTCCATCTGTTTGAATGAATTGAATATTGAAAGTTTCAAAAAAGTTCTCAACCAAATCCCACACTTCACTTCTGTATGCCCTACGCCTAAGGTGTTTTGCCTAACAATGGTTCTTTATTTTCTTTATAATTACCTTTGAATCTCCAAAGACAAAAATTGAATTGACTCCCATTTGTTTCACTATTTTCAGAGCAATGATCAAGGACTTATATTCTTCCACATTGTTTGTTACTTCGAACTCAAATTTAAAAGAAAAAGGGAACCTGTTACCTCCAGGTGCAATCAGAAGAAAACCAACATCTGTTCCTTCCTTATAATAGGCTCCATTAAAGAAGCACTTCCACACCCCTTCTGTTTGCAGCTCTATATTTACACTAGCAGAAGTAAGTTTCCTCTAGTTATCTTTAGCTAGCTCTTCATTATCATGCAGCATAAAGCAAGCAAAGTCATCTTTCTCTTGGCTATATATAGGTGAATTATTTTCTCATTATTTTTGTAATTGTTTTACAAATCTAGTTTCTCTATACAATCTCCTTTCTTCTCCACCAAAAATTGGTATAATGGCATATGTAAAATCTATCTTCAAAACAACACCTAAATTGGCTCCCCATGACCTCAATAGCAACATTCCAAACCTAGCAGGGATATCTGCTACCACTACATCCATTACCAAGCTTCTAGCTGGGATCTGGGCTAGTGACACCACCATATCTTTAATGACCCCCAGACACTTGACTTTATTTGAATCAAAAGAATACAAGTCTTTGTAAGGCTTAGTAAATTGTAGGTTTAGTTGTTTCATCACTGATAATGGCATAAGGTTATGTGAGGTTCCTAAATCAAACATACAATTGTGTAAGAGGAAATCATGAATCAATAGAGAAATGTAGAAAGGAGGGGTTAAAGAATCTACCTCCTCCACATGTGGAACAAAAACCACTAATGGTTTATCTTCTTGTAGATTCATAGTTTCATTTACATTCACATTCTCTCTTAAATTGATAAACTCAACAATCTCTCTCTGATGAACTGGTGTTTTGACCAACTTTGTGAGGGGCACTTGAATTCTAATTTTCTATAATTCTTTAGTTAAAATAAAAACATGACCCTATTTAGTATTCCTTTCATTTTCATCTTCACCTCTCTTCATGACTGAAATCTCTTGCGGAATGGAAAAAAAATTTCTAAAGGGATTTTTTCACTTTTTCCTTGAGAAGACTCACCTTGAAGCATTTGAGTCTTGCTACTTGTATTCTGTTGCTTCTTTCCATTATTTAATTGTTTTGGAGATTGTGGCTCTTGTGGAGTCACCTTCTCTAAGGGAGCTGGAACTTGCTGCTCACCTTCAACTTCTTGACTTCTAGACCTTTTCCTTGATCTCAAGCCATATTTTTTATGTAGTTCTGCGTACATAAAATCACAAAACGACTTCCAATACTCATCAATTTCATTCTCATCACAAATCGTATATGTTTCAGTATATTCGTATTCTTAACCCTCAATACCTAGTTCATCTTCCTCTACTGCATACAATGTGGAAATCTGATCATCATGGTCCCTGGAATGCTCTGGTATTTCATCAAGATTTGCTACTATATACAGTGGTGCTTGAATATGATCTTGATCTCTTCTCTGCTTCTGCAAAATTTGCAAAGGTTGTCTTCTATATTGAGGACTAAAATTTCTATTTTTTTGTGCTTGCCTATGAGAATTCTTACTCTGAAACTCTAATTTAATCAATTTATTCCACAAATTTTTAATTACACTACTCATATCCTCTAATGTCTAACTTTGAGAGGACTCTACTTTGGCCTTCCCCTTATCTTGGATAGGCGGTGTCTCTGGTGTTTTACCTGTAGCCACCAAATTTGCTTCTATCTCTAACCATTAGTTTGGATTTGATCAAGGGTTGTAGATCTTCTCTCCCTCAATGTAAATCCAAAATTTGACTCAAAAGCCCCTGCAAAAGTTATTTTTGCACTAGTAGGAGGGGGCATAATCTCCAATGGAAGACTATTGTACAATTTATTAAACCGTATGATGAATTCAACAAAAATTTCATCAGACTTCTTCTTGATAGCATTAGACTCTGTGAGTGAATACCCATGGTCTCTTTTTTCTCCCCATCTCTGGGTGAACAGGTGCTCCATCTCTTCCTATGTTGTAATAGAGCTATTAGGAATCCCTTTAAAGCATTTTATTTCTTCTCCATCTAAGGATTCAATAAAAGGTATTAGAACAACATCGAAGTGTTCAACATTTAGGTTTTCTGTGAAATTACAAAATACTGATATATGATTCTCTACTGTTTATTCATCCTCCCTTGTGAAACGAGGAAGAATCTTCAAGTATTCTTGTGGAATTTGATTCAACTATTGTGGAAATTGAATAGGTGCATACCTATTCATAAAAAATGTAGGTGCTACCATATTTTCTCCTGAATTTACTAAACCTTGATTACCAGCAGATGTGGAACCTGGCTAAGGAGTAAATGGAGTGTGCAAAGTTGCTAATGTAGTTATTAAAAAAGAAACAAACTCTAAAGATTGTTCTTGACAGTTGGGTTCTTGAAATGAATTGGATGTAGAAGGTGACTCTTGGTAAATAAAAGATGAATGTGAAAGATGTGATGAACTGCTGCCTGGTGCAGATGGTGTAGGACTTGGTGTAATTGGAGTTTTAGGCCTTCCAACCCTCTTGGAAACTAGCCTCTCAAAATTTGAAAGGGCTTGATCCTTCCGCTGTGAGGTATCTGACCTTGTATGGGGTCTCTTTGGAGCCCAAGTTATTTATTTTGTTCTAAACAACCAAATATTTCCTCCTCACTGAACAACCAAAGGAAAAGGTTGAAAACCGAGGGAAAAGTGTTCTTGTCTTCTCTCCCTGGTAATGGTGCCAATTAATGTTGTCCCTTAAGAAACCAATTTCCTGGATGTGTAGAAATTGTGCTTAAGACATTAATGTTTATAATTATTGTCACTTTTTTGTCCCTTAATTGTATGTTGTATTCTCAAATGATGTACCTGAAAGACATGATTTTTAACCCTTAATACTTAGGTCACATGAAAATCTTAGAATTCCATTTGATTGTTGAATATAAATGATGAATGAAGAAAGCTTGAAGAAGTTAGAGGCAATATGTTGTTTTACACAGAATCTACTATCTGTGACACTTGGAGAAGTTAAAGATAATATGTTGTCTTACACAAAAACTACTATCTGTAACTTAGAAGAATTGCAGAGGTACGAACTTCAAGTATACGAGCTCTCCTTTAACGGATTTTAACTTCATTTACATAAGAAAATAAAGACCTACAACTTCATTGCCATACTTAAACGAAGAAAACATATGATGAAACATAACAGAGAAGTTACAAAATCATACCCAACAATGTGTGGAAAACTTCTAATTCTTTCATTAATCAACAATTTTATCAAGAATACAGTGGCCTAGTCTCTAGGTTCTCCAAAGTTCGAACCCTTTCTCTGTAAATTTTCCTCTTTTTATACATTATGAGATAGTTGGTAATCACCAAAACTATCAAAATTCTTAACTATCTACTAACTGTCTAAAGTAGAAATCACTACAAAATATTACATTAGAGGGTAAAAGGCACATCATTCACAAGAAAATAAAATAACAAGAAGTAACATAATTTAGAAAACTGATGATGATTGTTTTCTTTTCAGATATGTGGCTTGATTATGTGGTATGAGTGTTATTCTACAAGTTGTAACCCTGTAGACATCTTGATGACAGTTAGACTGTTTTAACATAGCAAACTACAACTTTACTAGAACTATGTGCGTGGACTTGGGCCCACATATGTATTGAAAATGTTTTGATTGGCTAAAACATAAAGAAACCCTTATGGCACACATATAAATCAAGAGTGCTCTCATTGGAAAAAACGCTAAGAAACCTGACCAGTCACCTTTCTTTTGGAGTTTTATTCATTCGCCTCTAACTTTGGTTATTTTGCTAAAACAACGAAAGTGATTAATCTACACGGAATATAGCTTACAACGGAACTGAAAAAAATTAAAACTCTAGTTCATAAACTTATCACATCCACCTGAGTTGTGCGCAATCATTGTCCAATCATCCCTTTAATGGATTATCTGATTCCTCAGAACTCACGAAACTTTAAACTTGTTGAACAAAACCATATTGCGTTCATTTTATCAATGACCCTTTGACTCCCATATGGACCTGATAAGAAATAAAACTGCCAGTTAATGATTTATCGGGTCCGATTTTAAAAATAAAACCCGATTACTTTTCGATGCAATATCCATCATATCCCATCCCTTTCGATGGATTGCTGCGATTGGCCCAGACTTCAACGGATTAAAACATATTTCATACATCATCACATCCGATTTCCAAAATAAACCCTGTTCTAGTTGACCGCATGATTATCGTTGTATCTATGGCCTGTTGATCGGACGACCTAGATCTTCTCATGGGTTTCTCACATTAAAAGGCCGTTAATCAAATAAAATAAGTTATTTCTTTCAAAATTATGCTTTTCCCTTTATTTCAGCTATGACATAATATTTGATTTTTTCATTTTTTGTAATAAAATTGAAAATAAAATTAAAAGGACAATGGATGCTACGACAAGCCCTATTTTTTCAACAATGCAAGGTGTGTCATAAGACAATGGTAGGAATGCTACAACCCAGATCAAGAGAAGCTCCTCGCTACCCCAGTTTGGGTCAAACTATTTTCCCTCCCAATGGACTTCTATGATCCAAAAATAATAGAATGGATTAGAAACTCTATTGGAACCTTTGTCAAGGCTACGAACTCTACATGACGAGGATGGTAGACCTCCTATTCTAGAACCTGTGTCTACATGAACATTACGGAGAGACTATAGGATTTCATAGAATTAGAATATCATGATGAGATTTGGCAACAACCTTTGGACTATAAGCACATCCCCTTGAGATGTCGGTGCTGCCATGAATATGGACACTTGTATCGAGATTGCCTGCTAAACTAGAATGAAAGCCTTATAGTGGAGAAAAAAGAAGGAAACAAGGGCATGATAATATGGGGAAGGATTCCAGGACGTTCACCAAACGAAAAGAATTCAACGACATACCGGGAATAAAAGAGTTTCACAGAATGAAAAAGAGGAATGTAATCAAAACCAGTTTGAAGTACTACAGGAGGAGCAGGAAGAAGCGACAACTCAGGACAATCCAATGGAAATGGAAGACCCCCAAAAACTCCCCTCTGAAGGGATCAAGCCAAAATGAAAAGGAACAATGGAACCTCAAGGAAAGTAAAATCATATACAAATAGTTGAGCAGGCCCATATGGAGATTGATGAAACGCTTACTGCAAGAATGAACGAAATTTGGATGAACGTTTCATCGAAGAATAAAAGAAAGGATTATATAAGGAAACCTTATAACAATATATGTCGAAACAGGGTACAACTATTATAGTTCAAGTGGAACATCTAAGGTCCCAAGCCAGCCAAGTCCATGATCCAGGAACTCAAGGAAAAGGGGGAAAGAAATGGGGACAAATAACTTTGAATGGGTCAATCCAGGTGGTTGGGGATCTATTGGTAAACTCCGGAAGGGTAGCAAAGCTGTAAGAGGTATTTCACCAACCCCCCAAACTGTTGAAATAATAATTACATCTTGGAATATAAGAGGCCTCAATAGGAGAGGAAAACATAGATATATTAAAGAGAGACTAAAGAAAGATAAGCCTAGAATTTTGATAATATAAGAGACAAAGATCATCGAAAGAAAGTTGAAGGAGATTTTGGAAAACATTAAACCTCAGTACCAAGTAATGGCTCAGGATACAAATGACAGTGCGGGAGGGTTGGTTATCCTATGGATCCCTGGGAAAATAATGTTTGATTAATGGACCAGTATACCAAAACACTCTCATGCAAGTTCCAACATATAGGATCCAGAGAATGGGTTATTCTCATAGGGATCTATGGATTTCACATCCCAGGAGAAAGAAGGGAATTTCTTCAAGATATGACAAAACTAAGGATCCTATACCAGATGATTTATTGGTTGTAGGAGGAGACTTTAATATGATAACCTCTCTTGTTGAGAAAAAGGGAGGAATGGCGAGAATAGAAGCTGATATGGAAGCCTTTGGAGACCTCATAGTAGAGCTTTAATTAGTAGATTTACCAATGATAAATGGAGTTTACACATACAATAATAGGAGGGGAGGAAGCCACCAGATCAGCTCCCGCCTAGAGAGATACTTGATTTCAGAGCAAGCCACAAGCAGAGACATATTTATGGAAGCCTCGATACTCCCATGCATGGACTTAGACGACTGGCTGATAAGACTAGAAATAGATTTGAAGGTGTGAGCTAAGAATCACCCATTATGATTCGAGGCTTTCTAGTTAAGAGACCCTGACCTCCTCAAAAAAATTGAGGAAAGGTGGAGGATAAGTTAAGATCAAGGGAAGAACTACATCCACACCTTCCAACAAAAGTTGAAGGAACTCAAATACAAAATTTGGAAATGGAACAAGGAATAATTTGGCCATATTGTGAATTCTCAACAATAGTTAAGTAAGAGAATAGGAGAGTTGCAAGAACAAATTATTCAGGAAGGAAGATTAGATAACCTATTGAAATAATAAGTGCAATTAATCAATCAGTTAGAGGAACAAAGAAAACAAGAGGAAATTCTTTGGAAACAAAAATCGAGGGTGAACTAGCTATGGGAAGGTGAGCGAAACACTCAGTTCTTTCACAAAGCCACGGTCCAACATAGGGAGCATAATAGAATATACTCTCTGAAATATGTGTAGGTGAATCAAAGGGTCAAACAAGAGGAAATGGAGGAGCTACTCGTGAACCATTTAAAGTACATCCTTATAGAACCACCGAAGGACCGATCTGAAGCCATCTAAAGGATTACGAACAATATCCATCAATTGGTATCTTGAGAGAAGAATCCCTAATGCGAGCAGCCATGCTCTTTCAAGTCAAAGAAGTAGTCAAAGAAATGAATCAAATAAGCTCCACGTCCTCGATGGGTTCACAACAAAGTTCTTCTAGCCTACTTGGAGATTCATGGGAGAGGACATTTTGGAGGTCGTGGAGGAATCTCGATGCAATTAGAAGATATGACCAAGTCTAAATGCCACTTTCCTTGCTCTCATTCCTAAAACTGCAAAATATGAAGATCCTCAAGGGTTTTGTCCCATTGCCTTAGGTAATGTTATATACAAAATCATTTCTACGATTATTTTAAAGCATCTTAAACCTTTGCTTCCCAGTCTCATTTCACCGGAGAAAACTTGATTTGTAGAGGGAAGACAAATCCTTCATGGGTTTGTAGCTTCTCAAGAAATAGTGTGTTAGCATTTCTTAATTTCAAGGCTGAAGAAAAACCACAGAGGCAACATCAAAACCGCTTCCGAGTTTAGGATGTAGCCCTCCTAAAATTAGAGAGGGATATCTCTGTGAGATTTAGCTTTGTTTACTCAGATTTTCAGGCCAGTTATTGGGCTCAGAGTTTGATTTTGAAAATGGTTTGGTTGGAAGATCAAGAGGAATTCATTGGGAAATGGAGTTAAATAAAGTTGGATGTTGCATCAAAAGCTCAAAGTGTTGGAAATAATACTGAGAGTGGGGGGGGGGGGGGGTGAATCAATATCATCAGTTCAATAATCTTTAATTTCCCAAACAAATTTATATATGCTTCTATGAACTGAACTAACATGTACATGTTATTGTGATTAGAGAAACCAACATATACCTAGAGAGCTTATGATTTAGTCAATTTATCATTTGTTGATCTTTAATCAGTGCATCAATAACTTATTAAACAGTGCAGTAAAAATAGAATACACAATCACACATAAGAAACACACATGAACACCAAGATTTAAGGTGGAAACCCAATGCAGTGAAAAACCACTTGCTACTTTCATCTTTTTCTTCTTTTAATAATTAGAAAGTATATTTAAAATATTGTACTGGTGCAATCTCATACCAGTACGCAAGAACCCACCAGGAGAAGGCTACAAACTTCTCTCATTTTCCGCTTCTACTGGAACAGAGCTACAACCCCCTAGCTCTTGTACTAGCCAAGTTGTTTACTAGTATGTAGGCCCTGGCATAGAGAAGGATGCGACCTTCTCTCTTCTTCCAGGGACCATGTTTCATAAACTTTTAGAATGGATGCTCCTGGTACACAACAATACACATGAAGGCCTCATTTCATCAATTTTTCATACTCGACCCATCAGAACTTTCAAAATGCATCAGCCAATAATCAGTTGATCTGAATAGTTATATCATTGTCATAAGAACATTGTGCTAAACCCAGAAACATGCATCATCATTCAGAACCAGTTGCAACCTCAAAAATCAAGCATCAGAATGTATACGCTACTTCACTGAACCCAACCTGTGTGTATATGCTACTTCCTTTAATCAAACCTGCTTATACCTTCAAAACTGTTGAAACATAAAACTTTTGAATCATGTCTATATCATCTAGCAATATATTCATCATCTACTGTCAATTTACAGAGCTTTACATAGGAAGTAGCAGAGATTACCTTTCTCACTTATACAATCAATCAATCAGAAGCCAAACTCCTCATGCATTCAGTTTTACATTCTTATCTAAGAAGACTTCATTGATAGACAATAGTAAAAGAACAAAATGGATCAGATAGATCAGTCAAATTTGAAGAACAGGCTTTTCTTTGGTATACGCTAGGAAGAGTAGAACCTGCATGTACAGACGCTTTTACTGAGACGAATCAGCATGTACATCTACAAATACTTATAACTTTTATTCTATTCTGGACTTCGAACAAACCCAAATCAGGATATTTAAAGAATAGAACAGGTATAAATAATCATATCTAGCCCAACCAATATCAGATCATTCAATGATAAGTCATTTTAGTTCTCATGATCCAGAACCAACATTGAATTCAAGGTACACAAAACATTTCAGATCAAATATCAAACATAACCCCTTCAACATAAAATATATTTTAAATAGAAGTATTCCTTAGAAACCCTTTCACTTGCACACTCTGGCCTTATGATCTTTTCCTCCTTATATAGTTTTAGGCTTTTTTCAATACCTTAGACCAAAACCACTTAGGACCCGTGGAATTCTTGGACGAGATCAAATAGTTGTTACTCCACTCAATATTGTAGGCTAATACCATGGTATTGACCCCTGGTATTGTCTCCTCTTGAATTTCCTTGATTTTTCAACATATACATGCTTTTATTCTTGTGAAAGTGCGTCTATACGTATACGCTCTTTTTGTTCTAGGAACTAGCCTGTATAAATTGTTTTGACTAAGTCGACCTGTGTATATATCTTAAAATTCTTATCACCATCCTTTACCTTCAACTTATTCATTTTGATTAGTAGGTTGTAGTTCCAGCTTCTTGTTCTTCTATATCAATGCCCTGTTACATCTGAATAGTCCTGTTATCCTGTGGGTTTCCTCTCATCAAAATTGTGCTGACCTGTGAGTGACTTTCCATTAAGGACAACACTTGTATCATAATTCCAACGCAAAGGAGTAATCACAGGGCTGGATATCTACATTTACGGGATCTTTTAAATTGAATTATGGAATGGAGAAAATGTGTGATTCAACAGAGATTGAGAAACATTTAAGAATTTCTCAATCAGACTTAAGAAAAAACATATAGATTGTAAACATGGTCCAAATAGGGTGTTCAAAAACATAAACTATTTTTCACATCTCGTGTTTTAGAATTAGATTTCAGATGATAAACATATAGAGAATAACAATGGAAACATAATTACACTAAGGAAAACATCACCAGTATATCACAACACAAGTATCCTATGAAGAGTCCTTGTATTATTGACCTGCCCATTTGAGCTCAATGAGCAGCTTTACATTGGACAATATATTTCTTCATACAAACCCCAACATCTATTACTTCTAATGATGAAGTATTTATACAAATTCTAAACTAAAATATCTTGATAAAAATCTCGAGATCTTTTCACAAATATCCTAAATTATTTTACACAAATCGGAATGAAATGTAGGAGATTAACAACTAGTGAATCTAATTGGAACTATAATTATGGATTTATGTTGACAAAGAACATAAATTTGAATTTTATTGCAACTCTTAGTTGATGAGGTGGCTAACTGTCTTTGAGCATTTTCCTCCCGAAATTCTGCAAACTAGGGTCCAGGAATACCTTTGTATATCTCAATTCGAGATAGCTCTATAAGAATTGAGAGAGGTTATTATATATAAATATGTTCTTGAGATATACTCTCTTCGTTTTACAAAATACAGCTCCATTTGTTCCCAATAGTCTCTGCAAAAATATGTCTAAAACACGACTTTTCATAGTTTGAACAATAAGCTGTAAAGATGCAAATGTATCTCTTATTCTATAATAGGTGTCTAAAATATGAAGTAGTTTATTGTACTCTGTCATATTAGGAACACAAACCTCCTCCCGTTTCTCAAGGGTCATCTCTGATTGGCCACAAAATGTTTTGCAAAAGTATGACTAAATAGGAAAATTCGGAAAACATGCTTCCAAAGATTAATTTGAATATCCAAAACCATAATAATGGTTACAAAAATGAGAGAGGTTTTTGTATTCAATTATCTCAGGAACAAAAAAAATCTCTAGCTTCACAAAATTCATCTCTTATTATCCACAATAGTTTCTGCAAAAAGGTGACTAAAATAGGAAATTGTTGGAAAATATGCCTTCAAAGAATTATTACCACCTTCCAAAGCATAACTGTTGTTACAAAATGAAGAGATTTGTTTGTGCATAAGGTTGTTAGAAAGAAAAACCTCTTTTAGTTTTTGAAAATATGTTCTCAGTTGTTTGTAATCCATGTTTGCAATTACTGTGTCATAGAGTGAAAAAGCATAGTTTCAACTGATCATGAGACAGTTGAATGACATGGAGGTGTGAAGTGTCATGGAGGCACATGGTTGGCAAAAATATGATTAGATGGCTGAATAGGAGTGGAAGATGAGGAGGTAAATGGGGGATGGAAGTTGGCATGGGAGTAATGGGCAGAGCATACGTGGCAGGATAGGAGTGGCATAGGTGATAAAGTGGGGACATGGTAAGTAGATATGATACTGGTATCGTTTGGCAAAAAAACCACTTTTCAAAGGGGGGTAATATGGATAAAGGTTTTGGATGAGGGGGATGAAAAATCATGGAATGGTGACATGTTGCGGTGGGGGTGGGTTTGAATACTGCCCATTTCAGAACACCCCTGCCCCCCCACGGTAAAGTTTCGGATGGTGGGGGGGGGGGGGGGGGGGGGGGAAATGTAATGTGGGCCATTGGATGCGACGAGGTGTGTGTGAATGATGGGAAAGGGGACAGTGAGATATCATGACATGATGAGGAATAAGGTGGGGTAGGCAAATGTATTGAATGCATAGGAGGGGAAAGATTGGAGTGTATGGTAGGGTATGTGAGTGGACGAACTAGATAGCGGAGGAATAGTTTCGGGTTAATGAAACTTGGGAATAGGGAATAATATATCGAATATCACTTGATACACCGAAATTGAGAGTCAAACTCTAATTTCTTTGCTTTTTCTTTAGGTCTTGATCTTTTTTGTAGGTAATTTACAATATGGAATATTATTTACAACATCTGAAATATAATAATGATCAACTATAATCAAGAAATCCTATAAAAGTTATAGGACCCTAATAGTGGCTCCAACTAGGGATGGCACTTCCTGGTGAAGTGTCAAGAACACCGTAGATTAGTAGCCTGATCCATTGGGCTAACCCTAAATCTGCAAGATGCACTACCATAAAATCTTTGTGACTCAAAATCTCAAACTAAAATCAAACCTTTTCTGCAAACTAAAATCTGAAATAGACAAAACTGAAACTGAAACCGGAAAGAATGTTGAAAGTACTAGGCTTATTTGCACATTACTACATACCCTACATTACTGAAAATCATGTTGAGTCAAATAATACAAAAATTCCAATGAAGCCAGTTAAGTAGTTGCTAAAACAAGTGGAGTGCTTGACTACCTGTTAACAAAAACAAATGGATAGCTTGACTTTTTGTCCCCAAAATCAAGGCTGTAATATGTAATGGAAAGTGCAGATGGATCTTGTCCTTATAATGAAAATATGGTTCAACACTTAAGTTGAAGAGAATCTCCATGTAGTTTGCTATAGGATCGATAAAGGCATGATTAACTATTTTACCTTGTAGGCCTTCAATTATCAGTAGATCATAGATGTTCTCATACGTTGTATCCTCAAGGTTAAACCCTGGTTCCAACTCTTCAGTTTCAGTCCCGTATTATAAAACAAAATTTTGATCAATCTACAAATCAAAAGGCAATAGAATCTCCTCTTGTTTTGGAGAAGGAAGATTTTCCAAGAATTTTAGAGGATCTTGGAAACTATAGGACTGAATCTAAAGATCCAAAAGTTCAATATCCTTCTCAAATCTTTCAGCAACTACCTAAAGAAAAATAAAATTACTTTCAGAAGGATATTTGCTCCATTTCAAACGATGAAACATGACCGTTAAAAATGATTCATGCATTTGAAATTCTACTAACTCATTCCTAATTCCTTTTAAAGCTTCACAAGATAGAAGATTTACAACATACCCTATCATCTTGTTTAGCCAGAAATATTATCAATGTGTAGTGGAGTCACCATCAATGCTCTAAAGTTTGGATTCTTTCATAATAGAGTCACCTTGAGAACTTTGAAGCTTTGGATACTTTGAACATGAAGTCACGAGGTGAATAATTCAGCCTTCTTGTGTCTGATCACTCTTCACCATTAGCAATCAGATATGGAACTTGATACACTTTTCTGAGGAAGATAAAATGTTCATCGCCAGTATGGTCACCACTATGTTAGTGTTCCGTAATTTCAAGGTTGAAAAAAAAACCATGGAGGCAACATCAAAACTTCTTTCGCGTGTAGGGTCTAGCCCTCCTAAACTCAAAGAGGGATCTCTCTGTGAGATTTAGCTTTGTTTATTTGGATTTTCAGCTACTTATTAGGCTTAGAGTTTGATTTTGAAAATGGTTTGTTTGGAATATCAAGAGTAATTCATTGGGAAATGCAGTCACATAAAGTTGAATGTTGCATCAAAAATTCAAAGGAGTAATCACAGGGCAAGCTAACTATGTTTACTAGGTATTTTAAATTGAATTATGGAATGGAGAAAAGGTGTGATTCAACATGGATTGAGAAGCATTTAAGAATTTATTAATAATACTTTAGAAGTAAACATAGACATTGTACACGCAGTCCAAATAGGGTGTTCAAAAACATATCCTATTTTTCACATCTCCTATTTTACAATTAGATTTCAGGTGATAAACATACAGAGAATAACATTGGAAAGACAATTACATTAAGGAAAACATCACCATTATATCACAACACAAGTATCCTATGAAGAGTCTTTGTATTATTGATCAACCCATTTGAGCTCAATGATCAACTTAACATTGGACAATAGATTTCTTCATATAACCCCAACATCTATTACTTCAAATGGTGAAGTATTTATACAAATTCTAAACTAAAATGTCTTGATAAAATTCTAAAGATCTTTTTACAAATATCCTAAACTGTTTTACACAAATAGAAATGAAATGTAGGACATTCAAAACTAATGCATCTACTTGGAACTATCATTATGGATTTATGTTTACAAAGAAGAGACTTTTGAATTTGATTGCAACTCTTAGTTGATGAGGTGAGTAATTGTCTTTGAGCATTTTCCTCCCGAAATTCTACAAACTAGGGTCCAAGCATCCCTTTTTATATCTCAATCTGAGATAGCTCTGTAAAAATTGAGAGATTTTATTGAATATAAATATGTTCTTGAGATAAACCTCTCTCCATTTCCCGAAATTCAGCTCCAGTTGTTCCCAATATTCTCTGTGAAAAGATGTCTAAATCAGGGTTTTGCATAGTCCGCAAAATAGGTTGTAAAGATGTAAATGTATCTCTCATTCTGTAATATCTATGTAAAATATGAAGTAGTTTATTGTTCTCTAGAATCTTAGGAACACAAACCTCCTCCAGTTTCTCAAGAGTCATCTCTAATTGGCCACAATCGGTTCTACAACGTATGACTAAACATGAAAATTCAGGAAAACATGCATGCAATGATTCATCCGAATATCCAAAACCATAATAGTTGTTACAAAATTGAGAGAGGTTTTTGTAGTTGGTTATCTAAGGAACCAAAACCTTCTCTAGTTTCCAAAAATGTATCTTTAATTATCCACAATAGTTTATGTAAAAAGGTGACTAAAATATTAATTTTTTGGAAAATATGCCTTCAAATAATTATTAGCATCTTCCAAACCATAACAGTTATTAAATAACTGAGAGAGGTTTTTCTGCATAAGGATTTTAGAAACAAAAAAAGCTCTCTGTATTTGAAAACATGTTCTCAGTTGTCTCTAAACCACGTTTGGAGTTAATGTTATGTATAGATAAAAAGCATAGTTTCAACTTATCATGAAACAGATGAATGACGTGGAGGCGGGAAGTGTTGTGGAGGCACATGGTTAGCGGAAATAAGATTAGGTGGCTGAATAAGAGTGGAAGATGAGGAGAGACATGGCAAGTGGGCGTTGGCGTAGGATTAATCAGCGGAGGATATGTGGCACAATAGGAGTGGCGGAGGTGATGAAGTGGGGACATGGTAAGCGAATAGGATAGTGGTATCATTTGGTGGGAAAACCACTTTTTGGAGGGGGGGAGGCGCTTAATGGCTTTTGTTTGAGGGGGGTGTGAAATCATGGAATGGTGACATGTTCCAGTGGTGCGAGGGTTTGAATACCGCCCATTTCGGACCCCCCCCAACCCTCCCCCCCAACGATAATGTTCAGATGGTGGGGGGGGATTGAATGAGACGAGGCGAGAGAAGATGATGGGAATTGTGATGACGGATTATCATGACATGATGGTGCATAAGGTGGGGTAAGGAATATATTGAATGCATAGTGGGGGAATGATTGAAGTCTATGGTGGGGTAGGGGAGTGGACGAAATAGATAGTGGAGGAATAGTTTTAGGTTAATGAAACTTAGGAATAGGGAATAATATATCGAATATGACCTAATACACCTAACTTCAGAGTCAAAATCTAATTCCTTTTCTTTTTCTTAAGGTTTTTACCTTTGTTGGAAATAATTTACAAAATGGAATATTATTTACAACATCCAAAATATAATAATGATCACCTGTAATCAAGAAATCCTATAAAAATTGGAGGACCCTAACATAGTTCATTCTTTAAAGATGAGAAGGCTTCCAGGGATACTGATTAAGTTGGATCTATCAAAGGCCTATGACTGGCTAAGCTAGGCTTACCTCAATAACATCCTCAAAGATTTTGGATTTGATCAATGATGGATAAACTGGATTTATGCCATGAAATGTTCCCTTGTTTTCTTCATCTTATTGAATGGGTCTCCCACCCTACCTTCAACCCAACGCATGGCTTAAGACAGGGTGATTCTATATCCCCTTTCCTCTTTATCCTAGCAGTAGAAGGGATCGGTTGTTATATTAAAAATGAAGTTTAGTACTCAAGGCTCTAGAGTTTGAGAATCTGGGGCAATGACCTGGCCATCACCCATCAATAATTCGTAGATGATATCATGCTCTTCTATCATGCATCCTTGAGAGGGGCTCGTCAAATAAAAGAGATCATGCTCACCTTTATGGAGGCTTATGCGACTATGATAAACAATGATAAATATTGTATCTTCTTTTTCAACACCTAGACGAATGTGCGGGCAAACCTTTCTGATGTCCTAGGTTTTTTCATTGGCTCCCTCCTATCTAAATACTTACGAATTCCCCTATCTAAGAACTCTTTGAAGACTTCATGTTGGAAAACTCTTCTCCAAAATCTTAAAGGGAAGCGAATTCGCTAGGCCTTTAGATCCATCAACTTAGTAGGTCAGATTGTCCTCCTCAAAGTCGTGCTTCAATCTCTCCCAATATATAAACTCTTTGGAATGGCTACCTCAAAGATGGCGTGCTCTAAAATAGTTGACATATTTAAAAAGTTTCTTTGGGGCAGGGCACAGCAAGTCAAGAAATGGGCTCTGGTCTTGTGGCAGGGCCTAGTGAAATAGAAAATGGACAGGGGACTAGGCCTCAGAAACCCTTACATTTTGAAACAAGTTATTAGATAAAAACAATGGTGGAGATGGATAGGCGGAGGGCTGGATATATGGAAACAAATATGCCGAAGAGAACTGAAGACATTCTCTGCTATAGGGACCCTCCTAAGGGTTCGACAATTTGGAACTTGGCCGCCCAAAACAGGAACATCATTCATCAACATCCCTTTTCATAAATTTGAAATCGAAAAGCATCAAAGTTCTAGCACTACTGCTAGCAGCAAAGAGAGTGACTGAGTGAAAGGTATGATATAAGAGATATACTCACATATACGAGAGATAGGAACATCCATTTGGTTGAGCAATTCTAGAAAGAAGAACAAGGGGAGGGAGGAAGGAGAAGATGGAAGAAGAAAGACGATTGGCCCTAGGACATTGAGACTGAACAATGGAACTAGCTAGATAACGAACTAATATGTAGAGAAATAATTTTCCTAAATGGCCTTGATATAATGAGATGGGGACATACTACAAGAGGAACCTTTACTATAAAATAGGCATATGATCTACAAACAAGGCAAGCCCATGAAGGACAAAGTATAATATGGAAAAATATATAGAAGGGAGGATGGTGGCAAAAGGTGATCCACTTCTTGTGGTTGGTGAGTAAAGGACATATCCTAACATGAGATCAGCTCCAAAAAAGGGGATTCTATGGACCCTCATTCTACTGCCTTTTCCAACAGCATAGTCAAGACCTCAAACAAATGCTCACTACATGCACGCTTGTAGAACATAACTGGAGGCAAATGAAAGGTGTCTTTGGAGTAATGGGTTGGGATCACAACAGTATCCGGGAAACAATTTTTTCTGGAGAAGCCACATATTCTCTAGCCCAGTGGTAAATAGAGCATGGGTATTGGCCTTAAGGCATAGCTTATGGGCCATATGCAAGCAACATAATCGCCACATTTTCAAGAATGAATCCTTAACCCAAGGAAAAGTATGGGAAGGAATCATTCAAAACATAAGAGAAATTATATTATTAGAGCAATCAAATCAACAAGATTGGTAGGTACCCCCACAGGAAGCACAAATTCACGAAAAGCTCAATTTATCACCATAAATGATTACTCCTTCTTCTTGGAAAAGATGTAGAGTGGGTATGACATCTCTGGACCATTTCACTGCTTCGGGGAAAGGATTTATCAAACTGAGCTTTTATGGGGCATCAAAAGTTAACCCTGGACTGGCTAGTCTGGGTGGTCTCTTCAGGGACTCCGAGACAACACTCATTTAATTTATGTAGACTCTTGCGTGTTCATGAGTAACAATGAGGCAGAATTTGATGTAGCCATATGCATGGGATATAGAATCTTAGTGGTAGGAAGAGACTCTAGCCTAGTCATGAACACGCTGACAAAGCTGAACCATGGTTCTAAATGAGACAAACTCAGCCATAGTTGACACACTTCCAAACTAATCGAAGAAATTGGAGAACTGATACATATGTTTGACTACGTCATGGTTAATCATGTTAGAAGAGAAGGGCATAAATGGGTGGAATTCCTAGCCAATTGGGGATGTAACCACCAAAATGACCCTTTGGAAAAAATATGGCCAGTCTATCCTTGGGATGACAGGTATCGGACCCTAGAGGAAATCTTGGTGCAGGATAAAAGGAAAAGCCTTCTTCATGGCCAACTAAGTGTTCATGACATTGATTAGGGTGCGAGCCGATAGTTACCCACTAAGCCATGGGGTTAATTATTTGTACAATAGAGTATAATACCATTGCCCCCCACATGCTCGAGGCGATTGGTGAGGTGGCCCTATGCATGGTGGCATGCAGTTTACGAGGGAAGGGTGGCATAGGGAGTAAAGAGAGCAACAGTTTTGGTAATGATGAGGAAGGGAAGGTTGGTGGTGTTCGGAACATTTGCGAGCACGGAGACAGGTGCATCAAGTAGGGACTATCGTGTTACCATCTATAACAAACCTACCAACTATGCATGAAGTATAATGAGTATGTACTCAGATATTTTTTTGCTCTTGTAATGTTGACCTTCTCTAGTTTTAGTATGGGGGCGAGGGGACGAAGTATGGGGGAGAATTTCATAATTGATTAGCGCTTGGGGTGTGGGCTAATGGAATATGTTTGGTTATGTGCCTATCTCTTGCACTTATTTGGCATACTATCTATTTCACTTTGCCTTGAAGTTTTCCTTTCCCATATGGGAATTGTGTTGGCAATGGGCCGAGGGCCAAGTTCTATAGTTTGCAGGATTCCTGCTGGTAAATCTAGGGAGATGATCCTTAGGGGTAGAATTGGCTGGCCCATCTACATGTTGGTTGGTTGCCTCTACTTTAGGTCCATGTGTAGGCTTAGAGAGGTAGGTTGAAACCCCTACATGAGGGAGAAGGTTGAGAATTATGGGTGGGAAGTCCGGCAGGGAATGGAATTTGCTATGGCTGGCATCTTGGTGATAGCAATGTCATGGGGCTCAGGGATGTGTCGAAGATTAGGTCGGGTTCTCCTCTCGTGTCCTAGGTAGAGGGCCTAGGGTATGCTAGCCAAGGTGTTTAGTAGCCTGGAACTGAGGGGAAACAACTCACCAAGTTGAAGCTGAGAAGAGGTGGCTTAAGTGCAATGCATCTGCTAGGGCTAGTTGTGGGTTGGCCCCATCTAGGGAAATGATCTGCGACTCCAAAAGGCTAGGAATTAAAACTAGAAGAGGGGGGTCTAACAAAGGCATGTTGGATTGTGGTACTGCTACCACCTTTGTGAAAGCTCCCTGACATATTTTGTTGAGTAGTAATTGGCTTATGGTTTATTACAATGAATGGGGTGGAGGCAGAAAATTGTCTTGTCTTGCAAAAACTTGTGGTCGTGGCATGAGAGCCCAGGTGAATAGAAAGGATATGGAACAAGGCACGTCTGAGGAATGCATACGCAAAAAATTAGTTGAAAGGATTATAAGTGAAGTGACACTTACCTATTGTGAAGGCACCAATGAGGAAATTCAGAAACTGTTAGAGGATTGGGAAGAGGAAATAAAATATGAGAGTGAGATGGACATGGGCATGGAGGACTGGAGAACCCTCGTGTCAAACCCTAGAAGCACGAGGGGTAGAATCAACCAGTTCAGGCAAACTCTCTACCTGTATTAGCGAGATGAAGAGTCTACTTGGTGAAGCTATGGAATAGATTTTGCTGGGCATGGTTGTCACTATCCAAGGCATGTCAAACTTCAAACAGGGATTCCAGAAGGTGGAGTTCCAACTGCACAAAGAAGATGTTAGATTGGGCCGAATTGAGAGGCACCTAGCTTGTATACTGGTCTAGACTGAGATGCAGGGGACAAATGTCAAAGATCCAACACCTGTGGGATCCACTTATACTCAGCAACATGAATATATAGTCTACTTTTATAGTTTTTTTCATATATGTGAGTAGATTTTACATTTCCTTATGCAAATATATATGTAAGTAGTTCTCTAGAGAATGGACAAGAATCTGAGACTTATATAACTTGGTTAGAAAGACAAAAAAAAAATGTTTCCGAATGGTATATAATGCGGATAGGTGGCCAATAGACTTGGTTTCCCACCGAGAAAGTTGAGGCCACCTAGCCAATTTATGTGGTGTAAATTTGCTTCATAATTAATGAAAAAAGGAGGATCTACCAAGCTTACAAAAAAAATACTTAAATAATAATAAATAATATTTAATACTAAATAATAATAACTATTTATAATTAAAAATTATTAATTATAATGATAATAATAATAATAATAATATTTTTATTACAATAGTTTTTTTGTATTAATTTTTATTTTATTGTTAAATATTTATCAATGATATATACAAATGAAGCCTTTGGCTATATCAACGACATTAATATATTAATGTGGTTGTGTTAATATCAACTGAAATGTTTTAAATGCAAAATTTAAGACAAAAGCAATTTGACACAAAAATATTTTAAGACAAAACTTTATATTTAGGACAAAAACAGTTTGAGACAAAAATATTTTAAGATGAAACTTTATATTTAATGCAAAAAGAGTTTGAGACAAAAACATTTTAAGACAAACCTTTATATTCAAGACAATGACCACGCAAGGCAATGTCATTTGAAAGAAAGTCCATTTAAAAAAGTTAACAATTAAGACTAAACCATATCAATTTAAGACCATATTATCTAACACCTACAAAATTGACTCTGACAGCGCTCCCTAAGTCTGCAAACTTACAGGAGCCTATTGTCTCACACCTATATTGAGGCTTGTATTTCACGTTACATTATATAAATACAACGATTTGTTAGGCTCTTAGTTTTGTTGGGGTAGCTGACTCTCAAGAATATGACAACTTTTTCTCACAAGGTTCCACAGACGTCAATTATTCTTTTGTTCCGTCGATCTCTCCTACTACGATTAGAGACAATTCCTCTATCATTGCATTCAGAAAATTTGCACAGAGATTCCATGAGTGTATAGGAAATAATTATATTTTTAATTTTTGAAAATAGATATTCGAACCAGATGAAATTTAATCATATCAATTTTTTTGTTTCTTTTTCATATATCATATTTTTCCTTTTACATTAATCATTTTTTATTAGATATAAAATTAGAACATGCTAATTTTATTAAATTTTTAACTAACTATAAAATTAAAATATAACATTTTGAAAAGTTAGAATATTTGTAACTAATATTTATGTATTTAATTTAATGTATATTTATTTGAAAATTAAATGAAAAGTTACATAAAAGTAATAAATTCAAGATAATTTGATTTCAAAATAATTACAATATACATACCACATTCTAAAAATATAATAAAAGACTAGATAAAAAAATATTATTTTTTGGCTGGCGTAACTGAAAGGGATTTGATCTTTGAATCTCATACTTTTACATTAAACTTCATAGCAAGGTGAATGTCAATTGAGATACACTCCATGAGCTAAAATTATTTTCTTTTTTAAATATGTGCAAAATTTTAAATTACTTCAACTAAAAATTTGATATAAATTTGTAAGAAATTATATACAATATAACAATAGAAAAATTAAATATCTTCTCAATTGTTATATATATATATATATATATATACCTATATATACATACATATATATATATATATATATATATATATCTATATACATATATCTATATAATATATAATATATATATATATATATATATATATATATGATATATGTGTGTGTGTGTGTGTGTGTGTGTATGTGTACATATATATATATATATATATATATATATATATATATATATATATATATATATATATATATATCTCAAAACTATACATAAAGAAATCCGAAAACGTAAAATGCAAAATTCATCAACATATGCATTTTAAACTTTCATTTTTTTCTTTCTAAATGAAAAGTTAGAAATTTATTTCTTCCATATTTCTTATACTCACATCTCAATTTTCTTAACTGTTGAATAGATATATCAAAGAGATTAATAACATTAATTTAACTAGCAATTTTCATCAAGAGGTGCAAAGGAATGTCGAAAGCTCAAGAAGCCAAACATTTTTCTTTCTATTATCTGTGCCTATGGATGTATTCCAATTTATGTAGGGGCACAGGAGCCCTATGCAACGAATTAACAGAATGAGTTCTCTGGACTTGACCAATATGAATCTGTCAGGCATCATTTGTCTATAGACATTGTTGATCCTTGACAATCTCATAAATATTAGCTTGGCGCTAAAAACCTATGGGAACATGACGTCCAAAAGGAAAGTGAGAGCCAGGTTGAGGAAGAAACCAACCGCAAAGTACTAAGTATTATTCTTAACGTTGATGAACAGGACATTCCATGCCCATGAAACACCCAATGGAGAGACATTGAACTAGGTTTCATTAATCAGCCTCACATGGCTCATGTCTAGATGTAGTATTGTTGTGTCGCAAGACTTGGGCTCGTTATTCATATTTTGGATGTGACACCCAACATCCCTAAAACAAACATAAGGGAGCCCTAGACTGAAGATCAAGGGGCATCATGGAGATATTAGAGAGGGAGTTTGCCTTTGGAAAGGATCATAGAAGAGAAGACTCCACTCAGTATAATTAATTAATAGCATGACTCTGCGCTTCTTTAAGATATCAAGCAACAACTTCAAAACGATATCCCGACAAACATTTCGAATAAAAAGAGATGTGACAATGGTAATGACGTGGTTGTGCTTCCTGTCTAATGATCTATGTGGTCAAATATAATTGGATGGAGGAGGAAAAAATTGAAGCTCGCTGATTCATTGTAGTGAACATTATTTTCACATGAAAGGCCATAGAGAAAAATGCCTTTAGCATAATTATTTCTTAGATAATATTTTAGTATTTAAATTTTTTCTTATTGTAAAAAAAAAATATACTAATAATGTTGTAAAAAAATATATACAAAATGTAGTTTAGTATTTTTTGATATTAATTTATTGTTAGGTATTAAGATTTTGGTAAAGATTTTCATCTAGTAATTAGAAAACCATGAATGCATTATTAAGAAACCAAGTAATATTAGAACTAGGAAGTAACGACTATGGATTTATCTACTACTTAATATATAATATATATTTATATTATAATATTATATATATATATATATATATATATAATATATATATATATATATATATATATAAAGTAAATTATGAAGGAGGTTAAAAGAGTAACTTTAGATAAGCTTTAATTTAACCTAAAAATCCATTGTTATGCCCCTATAGTCACCCGCATCGAAGGATGACTTAGCACACCTAGATGGCCCATCACTATACGTTTGTGGTGCATCCTAACTCATTCCATCTCATCGATTTACTCAATCTAAAACTACATGATTCCATACAAAAACTCACTTTTTATATTTCATGATTATTAAAATTCATAAGTTTTACACCTATTGAAGTATGTAGATAATCATTCCACACATGTATGCTTTAAAATAACCAATATGCAAATGATATGAATGTGTTGCAGCTACTACAACCACCATCCAAAAATTTTCCCATGATTAGATACTAGAGCCTTCCTTTTGTCCACGGGAGCTCGTCATTCGCTATCATCAGGTATTCATGCAATCTTGAAGACTTATCCTTTGTGTAGTGCTTTTGATGTCTTTATTTGATCCCGAAAGGAGCCTTTTCAATCAAAATCCATATCTTTACTTGACTTTGTTGATTCGTTGGTCTTCCGTTTAGAAATTGTGCATTCATGGAAAGTAGGCCAGCCTTGAGGATATGAATTGCACAATCCATACAGGAAAGCCAAGCTTGAGCTCAGAAACTATGCAATCCTAGATGACACTTGACCTCGAGCTCAGAAATTACACAAAGGTATCCTTCCCCTCAAGAACTATGCAATTCAGAGAGGCAAGGAATTTTTAAGCCCTTGAGCCTCAGAATTGTGCAATATAGTTTTCCAGTGACAGAAATAAGTTTCTTGAAAAAGTAGAGTTGGCATCCCTAAAATATAGGAGTTTCCTAATTAATGTCTAGTTCGGCCCAATAAGCTGTAAATTATGACTTGCAGACAACTGGCCCTTTTTCCTTGATTTTAGGCATGTGCATCAAAAACCGTAACCAGCCTAAATCGATATAATAGATGCCCTAAGAGCTCATTTTAAAACTCGACCTTGGAGCTATAACTTTCCCAGTGAGATCAAGGAACTTTCATTGGAGTTTACGATGCTTTTTTGGTTGAGTTTTGTTTTTGTCGCTTTTTGTCATTATTTGTCATTTCACTTCTATGAGTGTTGTTTTTCTTGCTTCTATTCAAAATTGTTGGAATTTTATATTATATTAGCTTTTACAAGTGTTGGTTTAGTCTGTTGTTATACTTTTACAAATGTCGCATCAACTTCTTGCTTTTACCCATTCGTGGTCATCATTTCAGTGACTCCCTATGCATGTTATTTTTCCTTTTCATGTTGATATTTTGCACTTTGATTTTGTAGATCCATCTTTCCCTTAGATAGATCTGCGCACTTGGTTTCACGATCACTAAGATCTTCCACTTTCCCATCCTCTTCCTGGGAAGGTCTTCCCTTTACTTGGCCAACAATTGTCATGATCAACTGGTGATTGTGTAACTCCAAAGCTGTATCTTCACGCTTGCCCTATGAGACCACGTAATGGAATTCCTTGGCTTTTCCAATTATGCATTTCACAGTTCCAGGGTTGAAGCCTCATCCTTGGCCATTAAGACTGCACAATACATAATCTCTCCCTTAGTCTTCTAAGGATGATACTATAAATTTCGCGTTATTAAGATTCAATCCTTTTGGTTGACTGTTGATACTAGATAATTTGCAGTTAATGAGTCTAGTCTCTTCCCTTAGTTAATAAATTGCAAAATTTTCCCTCTCATTTTTGTGGTTGTTTCCTTGATATTGCTTTGTGAGTCAGTTTTCTTGAGCCAATTTATGTTTTCCATGAGTACATTTTTCTCCTACGGGTACTATAGTTTTTGAGGAGTTCTCTTGATTAGTCACTATCACTATGGATCCCAAGAAATTTTTCGGAAAGGAATCTACATAGAGTAGCAATAGGGAGGTAGTTGACAGTGTTCTGTGAATTTGCTAATTTTCCTAGATGCTTAGTTATTTATAGAAAAGGAGTCGGACATTACATGGAAAAAGATGAATGAGGTATTCTAAGAAAAAATCTTCAAAGAAGATCTCGAAGACTGACATGTGTACATCAATGTCGAAAGGTCAGGATTACACAAGATTGCATGCAGGTACCTGGTTTTCCCATGTGTAGATATTGTCAGCTACATATTATCCCATGTGGATAACAAGACCATGACTCTCAATAGTGCTAGTGGACAAAGGCTTGCATCTTTCATGGAACATGATTTTCAAAGTATGTATCATTTTCCACTACCAGAATCTTACATGGATTCCCACTTCTATTTGGTCACCAACTACTTGTGAACAAAGGATATCATCAAAACTTAGCTGAAAGAGCCTTCCAAATTCTACCAAACACCCAAAACACTTATAATACCAAATGTCTCAAGAATGATTATTAGTAATTGATAATATTATGGTTTTAGGTCTATGGTAAAAGCAGTAATGAGACCTTTCTAGAAGGTTTGGCATTCTTGCTTAATTCAATTGTGAATGAAGGAAAACCCTTTAGCTGGTCATATTTGTTGGCTCGACAATTGAGGACCCATGAAAATAATGCTGAGAATCCTCTGAAGGGTAAGAAAGCCAGATTCTACATGTATTCTTACTTTCTCGGTGCAATCTATGCTCATAACTCTTTTCTTGACATGATTTGGACCTGGTCACCAAAATAAATTGGTGTGCATATTTACTACAAGTTGCTTTTGTAGTGAAGTTACAAAGGAGTAATTAAACAACTAACTAATCACATCCTCGTTCCATTGTATTGTTTAATCTTTTAGGAAGAGCTACCTTGCATGTCTCGTAGGGCAATGGAAGAAATGTCAGAGTTAGCCTATTGGTTTCCCTCACCGGATGGGACTTTCCTCAGAGTGTTTGGATGTTAGAAGTCTCACCATATTTTGTCAAGGTATGCCACCGACAAGTTGGTCATGAAAAAAGTTGCTTATCATCTCTCCACAAGGTTATCAACAATTTTACATTGGAAGAAGAAAGCACTATCAACTACAGAGGCAGCATACATGGCAACCACTCATGTAAGCAAGGAAGCAGTTTGGTTGCAGAGATTATGCTCAAGTATGGGGTTAGTATAGGGAGATATAAGGATAGACTGTGATAGCCAAAGTGAAAGTTGCTTGGCAAAGAACCCTGCATCTCATTCAAATCCAAAGAACAATGATGTTCAGAATCACTTTGTGAGGGATATGATCGAAGACAAAAGGGTGTTGCTGTAAAGGTGTACAATCTGAAGAATACTGCAGATACATTAACAAAATATGTGAGCTCTAAGAAGTTCTCTTGGTGTAGAGAAATAATGGGCATTGCAGGGCTGGATAAATGGCTAAGCTATCTTATGGCCCCATATGGAAAGAAAACAACAAGTGGGAGAATGTTGGGTTGTGTTATATTCTTTCCACGACTAGCCCATATAGTTAACCAGGGTGTTAGAAGGGGGGTGGAGCCGCCCTTTCGTTGAGCCAATTGTGTAGAAGGGGGAGTCGTAGGGGGTTTGAGGGGCATAGCTAACCCCACTCTCTGGGGTCTGGAGCAGTGCCCTGGAAAATTTTGGTTTTGGAACCTATGTTAGGTTGGGCAGACCCACCTATGGTTTTGCACATGATTTTCACACATGTTTTTGGACATGATGGTCTTCAGTCCATGGTTTTGGACGCGATGGTTTTCGGTCCATGGTATTGGATGCTTCGACATGTATAAATATGTATTATAACATTGAAAGGGACATAATGAAAAATCAAGCTGGTAGTCTCAGTTTGGGGATCTACGGGAAATTCTCTGTGTATATGTGTTTTTTGTGTTATGCTCTCGCATTGTTTATTTTATGTGTTTTAGAATTTGTATGCAGGTAATTTCTGTACGGGATTAAAACCTACACTTTGCAAATTGGATTGTATGAGATCAAAAATATAAAGGTTGTAGACACCAGAGGCAAGGAGATAGAAAATTCACATTTGGTCATTTGGACTATGATCTGTACGATCCTAGGAATGTTTGCAAATAACATTTTGCATGGATTCATTTCTAGTGGCCAAGCAGGACATTTTAGAGGCCCAAGGAGGAGGAGGTCAAGAATTTTTACAATGCCTCCAAGTCCCACAAACTAGTTAGCTTCACAAGAACATCACAAGTTACTCCTTAGAAAGAGGTCACTCCAGAGGAAGAACCACCCAAAAGGCACAACCGAGTGGCAACCCTTCTGGCAAAGACCGTGCCTTGAGGCAATGACAACTGGTTACTAGCGGCTATAATCAAGGAGAACCGACTATCAGCTATGACGCCTGGCTATTGACCAGCTGGCTGACCACAAGCTGCTCTCGGCTGACCTTCTGTAAATGATTGGCTATCAGAGACCTCCATCTATCTTAGGGGCTGTGACTCACTAACTAACTAACTCACTCATTCGGCCCCGTACCGCACCATGTCGCGTGAATGTGGACTTGCACTTGGCAGCTTCCTTACAATGAAACGAAGCTAGCTAGGGGCATGCTTTGATTGAATGAATGGATTATGTTAGTGGCGTATTTTAACATACAACATGGGACAGTACAACACACGGTATGGGGAAGTAGAAACAAAAAAGCGGAGGAAATAAAAGAATCAGGAAGAAGAGGTGAAGTAGAGGGACGAGTAAGAGTACAAAATATTGGAAGAAGAAAGGCAAAAACCAGAATAAGAGGAAAGGCGAAAAATACAAGAAGAAGAAGCAACATGGAAATAGGTTGAAGAAGAAGATAAAAGCTAACTACTAGAAGAGGAGAGAAAATAGATATAGGAGAAGGAACTTGCTCAAGAAATTGAAGAACTGATTGTGATTCAAGACGTGAAGGTGTAACTAGAGACACTAAAAACCAATATGTTTATCATATGTCAAGTACTGAGCAGGTCACCATTCATTCTCCTCCTCCTCCCACAATAGAGCAAGCTATAAGAAAAGAAGAGGAAATTGTTCCTCTTGATGATGATCTAGTCATGGATATGTATAATCTAACCTATGCCAAGGTTCAAAAGAAGATTGTACAAGTAAGGAATAAACATTTTTTTTCATGATCTTACATCTCCTATATTCATTAGAGAAAGGGTGATTGTAACAAACACCATGAGAAATCCAGAAGCCATTTTTGTAGCTAACTTGGGCTTTGAGGTGCTACTAAGTCAATTATGGATCATGGCAGAGAATAGACAAATGTAAAAGAACTTGCAAGCTCTAAGGCAACAAATTGAGCAGCTCCAAGAAGAGTTCTAGAAAGTAGCTCTTGCACAGGTATATATGGAAGAACTTAAGGCATCCATAATTGGCAAAGTATCGACATTGGGAGAAACCATCCAAAGCCTTTATGAGGATATTATGACTTTGCATACAGTAGTTTTGCATTGCATGATATCTAGTACAAGTGAAAGGGTAATTCTAAAGTAGTCGAGCTTGTCCATACAACCATCACTTCCATGCATGAGTGGTCAATGCAACACAAACAGGCACCATCCAAGTTGGAAAAGAAAACAAGGCAACATGGAGAGTTAGAAAAAGCATGAGTTCAAATGATCATCAAGACAAACATATCTCCTCATTCATCGCTAACGTTCAAACCTCATATGAAATATTATATAGTAGAATAAATTTCATGGTGAAATCACATAAGATCCCTTTAGTTGGCTCTTTTAGGTCCCTATACTACCAGTGTAGCCCCTTATTATTATTAATGAAAACCCCTTATTGAATTTTTGTGCCCATGTAGTCACCATCGTTGTTATTGTGCCCCATAGAAGCCCACTATTGTTATTGTTATGTCATTAGAATATTTTCGGTATGTAGGCTTTGATTATATTGTAATCCCTTATACTCCTATATAGAGAAAGGAGGTCTTGTCATTTGTATCATCCAAGAGTTATTAATTTTTATAGTCTAAAGGAGGCTTCCCCCTCTAAGAGGCTAATTTTGAAGTCATTGATCTATCTCTTCTTCTATTTTGTGAACTGGTTGCATAACATTTGGTATCGGAGCTTTGGATTCTAGGGTTTCGCTACTTGAAACAGGTCCTCATGGAATTTTTTCTATAAATTATTTTCTATGAAGCTTCAAAAGCTGAAATTAAACCCCATTTGATTAGAAATCTTTTTGAACCTCGTATATGAATTTCAAATCTTGTCTTGCTAAATTTATGGAGATATGATCTGAGTAAGTTATGGTGTTTGGAGGATCCAAAATTAGATCTCAAACATGTAACCTTGGGAATATCATCATAACTTTCTCTCTTAGAATCAAATTCGAATTTCGTAAGAAGTGACAAAAAGAGGACAAAAATTATTTTACTTGGGTATTGTTTTTAGGGCCGAAGTTTGAAATAGTGAAACGTGGCACTTCATCCACGTTCGCTCCACTGAACGAGTCTATGATTAGGTCATCATGCGATATTGGGCATAACTCCTTCTGGAAGAATCTAATCTCAATCAAAGCTATGGAGTTGGAAAGAGGACTTAGAGGAATAGAGCAAGATGAAATTTTAAAACTTGGAGATATGAAATTATAGAGTTACAAAAGTTTCAATAGTGGGCTCCTAAAAGAAGGAAAAATAATGACTCGAATCAAGAAAATAGAAATACCTAGTAGGAAAATTTGGATTGATGATTTGACGAATGTGATCGAAGCTAAGGTAAATGGTTTTACCTATGGCATGGAAGCTAATATCAATGGTATAGAAGAAAAATTGAAAGGCAACACGAAAGATTTGGAGAAATATAGGGAAGGCTTGAAGGAAGGATGGACAAAGTTGCTACAAGAAAGGCTTCCTAATGCTGAAAGGGTAGTAGAGGAAACTCATGATGAGAAAAAAGAAATGTTAATCAATATTTCCTATAATTTAACATAGGATTGAAGACCCACCATATTCCAAATATAGATTTGAATAAGTTTGACGACAAGCATCTGGTTACTTGGAAACTACAGATGGAGCAATACTTTGATCTACATGATGTGAAACCCTCATAAAAGGTATGCATTGCATATTTATATTTAGAACCCAACTAGTTTGTATGGCATAAATGGATTTTTTCTCATAAGCGACTTGTCACCTAGTCAATTTCTACGGAGGAAAGGATAACACATTATGAAGATACAAAGAGCAACACCTTCTTTAGCCAATTGATATATCTCAAACAAAAGGGTTCAATGGTGGAGCACATTGAGGACTTCCAAAAATTGAATGTAAGGGTAAATAATATTCCAGAGGAGCACAGGATTGATGTCATCATAGGGACTTTAGAGAATAACATCCAACATGAGGTTCATCTTTCGGAACTTGATCCATTGTAGAAGGCATTCAAGTTGGAAATAAAAATTGAAAGAAAAATTATGGCAACAAGGAATCCTACCACTCGAAACTATAAAGATGGAAGTGTCGTTACTCCTAGTCATCCAAAACCTACAAGATTGACACCACAACAATTGGAAGAAAAAAGAGAGAAAGTGCTTTGTTACAGTTGTGATAACAAACACACTAAAGGCCATAAGTGTGCTGAGAAGAAACTATTCTACACAGATTGTGAAGAGGAGGAAGAAAAGGATCAAGAAATGTCAAGAGAAGAGGATATACACCAACATCCACCCCTAGATAAAGAATAAATTAATCTAACCATATCTTGTAATGCATTTGTAGGAATTACCAACTCCTCAAACTCTCAAGACATATGGAAAAATGAATATAGTGAACAAATCTTTGGATGAATATCGTCATTGCTTCATATATGATAAACAAACACAATGGGTCAAGTGGTTACCTTTGATTGAATGGTGGTATAACACTTCAACAAAATTAACCCCATTTATGTACTTTATGGATATCATCCACCGTCCATCACATCATATTTAAGAGAAACTTTTGATGTTCAAGCACTTGAATATCACATCAAGCATCAAGAACAAGTTCTCTAACTCTTAAATAATAACCTCACTTTGGCGCGAAATTAAATGAAACAATAGGAAGATCAAATTTGCAAAGAAAGAAGTTTTGACGTAGGTGGTAGGGTATTTTTATGGCTAAAAAAATACAATCAAATGTCCCTCAAGCAAGCTGAGAAGGATAATAAATTATCACCAAAGTACTATGGTCCTTACAAGGTGTTGCAAAGTATTGGTACTATGGCGTACAAATTGGAGCTTCCTGCAGCTTGTCGAGTGCACCCAATTTTCCATGTCTCATGCTTAAAGGAGGTTATAAGTGAGAAGTTCCCATCTTAGACAATACTGTTGAAACTTGATGAGGAATGAAAAATCATATTGTAACCCAAAGTAGTCAAGGAAATAAGAACCTGACAACTACGAAATCGATCAATTTTAGAGTGTCTAATCAAGTGGATAAACTTAACCACTGAATATTCAACATGGGAGGATGACAATTTTATCCAAAAGCATCTATAACTACTCAAGTGTTGAGGACAACACATTTTTGATGGAAAGAGGCACATTAGTTCATTATGCTACTAGTGTAGCCCCTTATTGTTATTAGTGCAACCCCCTTATTGTATTGTGGTGCCCATGTAGCCCTCATATTGTTATTATTGTGCCCCATATAAGCCCACTATTGTTATTTTTGTGCAATTAGAATATTATCATTATGTAGGCTCTTATTATATTGTGATCCCTTAGACTCCTATATATAGAAAGGATGTCTTGTCATTTGTATCATCCAAGAACTGTTCATTTGTGTAATGTAAAGGAGGTTTTGCCCTTGAAGAGGCTAATTTTGAAGTTGTTGATCTATCTCTTCTTCTATTTTGTGAGTTGGCTTCATAAT
The DNA here is from genome assembly GCA_000404065.3 of Pinus taeda. Lineage (NCBI taxonomy): Eukaryota > Viridiplantae > Streptophyta > Pinopsida > Pinales > Pinaceae > Pinus > Pinus taeda. Next base: position 177,118 of record APFE030240421.1, on the reverse strand, counting down.
AGGCTCACCCACTAACACGAAGCGCAGGAATCAAGTTAGGAATGAGGTTTAAGAGTACTTGAATGAGCTCAGGCATATCGCCACAAAGGAATATCTATAGGTGAACGAGAACAATATGTAGAACTACATTGGTGGTCATTTCTAGATCAACACCATGTTGCTCTTGCAAAAGAAGGAAATTCAAATTGGTTCCAAATCAGTCTACCCAGATGCAATGGAGTCTAGATTCTTCCTCTAGCCTGATCCCACCACACAGTGTTGGGAATTCATCACACAATACAAGGCTTGACACCTCTATGTTATCGAGGAGCTACAAGTTGAGCTGGCTGAGCTAGAGTTTACCCAAACTCAAGATTAAATTATTTTGTCTTGTTAGGTTGTCTAGGTGACTCTACCCAATTTTTTCTTACATGGGTATGAGCAATATTGTATTATTTTCCGTAATTGATTGTAAGTGAAATTCATAATGTCAATTGTGGAATGTGAAGATTCATTGGAATGAAGTCCAAGTTCATGGTTGAAGGAAGTTAAACAATCATGAGATGATTCAAAGAGTCACAAAGGGAGATGAATAATCAACCATTCTATTATAAACATTCCCTCATTAATCATGTAGTAGGCTTTTGGACGAGATTTCGGCTTAGGAGCAGAAGCTTGGGATTTTTGATCCTTGGCTTCCCTGTAGCATAGAGGGCGTATATTTCTTTGGAGGAGTGGGTGTTGGCTTCATGTTCCACTATTGGGACTAGTGGTTCATCAATTTCATATGTATGCTTGGAACTTTCACTTTAATAAAATCTTAGAGCTGACGCGTTTTCATGCATATGTTATGAATACAGTAGAACTATTCCTATTATGTTTGTAATATATGTTATTTAATTTATGCTAATTCTTATGAACTATTTAGTTTGAATTAGTATGAATCTTTTTGAATGCGTGTTGTTGTATCTGTCCATCATGGTTAACTTGTGAACTACTTTGCAGCCTAACTTGTCATATATTCTATGCTCATGTGTTCCTTTCAAGCTACATATTCTTAAAGGCTTCCAAGGGTCTCACTCAATTTCCCTTTGTTGTGTTAGAAAATTACATGCATGGCATTTGACCCTTCAAAAAGCTATCGACTTATTTTACTAAAGTCACGAATACATCATTTTATGCATTATTGTAGCCAAGGCATAACACTAAAGCCCACTAGTTTGGCAACTGGGTTGTATTCCAGATGGGAATCCTAATCCAAATGGTGTGAGGTGTAATTGTGATTTCATATCAGGGATACCCCCTAAATATTTGCAGGTCTAGAGTCGTTGGCATTTTTGGTGCTAGAAGGAGGGCTAGGTGACAAGCTGAGCCCATGAAGTCTATTTGAAATTTGCTTATCTTTCAATGGCTTCTTCCCATATCTTAACACCTACATGTTTTTCTAGAACTCTAAAAGTGCCAAAGGGGATAATTCATGACTTTTAAAATATGAAGTTTAATGGCGAAGGTGGAACAACCATTCTTGAGAACAATGCCTTTTTTCTTGAATTTTTCACTCATCATGATATTCACTCTGAGGATAATGCTTTTAGGCTATTCATTTCCATATTTCAAGCATAAATTAAGGAATGGTTTTACACATTTCCAACCACTTTGATTCACTTTTTCGAACATCTTTTCAAGGAGCTCTATTGCACCTTTGACAGGTATGATTATAAATCTATTTATAGAAAAAGCATTGTTAATGTGAAATTTCATGGAAAGTGTACCATAAACACTTCACCTAAGTCCTTAGGTGACAAGTGACCCTAACATAAATTTGATGGTTGCTTAGGATTCAGATCTGTAATAAAAATGGAAAAACCTGCAACAAAAATATAGACAATCTAGAACAAAAAACAATAGTAAAGATATCCAATGCGATAATCCAAATGAAAATACTTTAATTGAATAAATTCTTTATTAAAAACATTGGGTGAAGGAGATTTACAAAAGGGTTTGTAAGTCCCCCTTCGTGGGATAGGTCCTTTAATGTCGTTGATGCTTTAGGAAACGATCTTCTCTCTCAGTTGTGAAAAACCCAAACAAAATTTGAAGATCTCAGATGGGAGCTCAAAATAAAAATGACGATAATTGGGACAATGATTATGATCATGGTGAAGAACGAATGGAAAACCATCATATTTATAACAAAGTATTGAGTTAATCGTGAAAATGGAGAATAATAAAATAATATTAACCAAATCAAGATCTAATTGCTTGAAATACTTTATTATATTGATTGGAGAGGGAAAGGACATTTAAAATAATGGTTAAATATCTTTATTTATAAATAATTAACAAAAAATGATTTATTAATTATTTCACGAGGATTAAGAATGGTGTGAAATTGAAATAATCATTTAAATAGCGATTTAAAAAATTATTCCAATAATGGAAATAAGGAATAATAAATAAATATTATTTTATTAATTATTCCTAAAGGATTTAGCCAAACATGACAAGGAATAATTATTTAAATAGTGGTTTAGTAATTACTGCTAGAGAAAAATAAATAAATAATGATTTATCTAATTATTCTCATGGGTATTTTTATTTGAATTTGAAAATAATTTAATAAAAGTGGGTTACTAAATTATTTTCTGCAATGAAAGTGATTTTACTATGGTAAAATTATTCATATATGGTGTATTTCAATTCACCTAGTTAGAAATGGCTAGGTTATCATTTTTTGGTGATAGAAAATTTCCTCCAAATGTATGAGTGTTAGGAGAAAATCGTATGACGGAAATATGTTGTAGGTTACACTTCCATGAGACACCAAAGGTGTCAGGGCCTCAAATTGGTGAACGCCTGAGATAGTAAAAAAACTAACGATCGTGGTTAAAAGTGCGCAGTCGAGAGGAAAGTGTGACGTGCACCTGCATTCAGTTAAAGGCGACTTAGAGGTGGATGTTGGTTATATGTGACAAGTCATGCAACGAGGAAGTGCGATGAGTTATGAAATGGGAGAGTGCAACGAGAAAGCATGTCAGACTACCCAAATTGGTGTTCAGGTGGGCGCGCGCCTAGGCAAGGTGACACAATAAGCATTTGGGCATGCCCATAATTGATACGAGTGACCCGAAGTGCGACCGATGGACCAAGTGGAGATGTTGGACATAAGTGTGACCAAAGTGTGGAGTTGGTCGAGTGAGTGGATAGACTGATCGAGCGACAACAACTTATACGATGGGTCGATGACACGGATGGTTTTTCCAACAAATGAGCGGGCTAACCTGAATGTTGGGTCGAGGCATATCATGGTGGGTAGGTGAACGTGTAGTAAAACATGGGCCAACCTTTGCATAGATGGAAGGTCACGTCCTTGAGAGGGATAACCATGATGAATGGTGGCTATATATTAGAGAGGGGTTTGAACCATTTGAGGCATTGAAATTTGCCAAGACATATCACCGAAAAAAGCAGGGGAGAGGGCCGATCGAACACAACGAGGAGGATTTATGGTGCAGTAAAGGCCGAGGGACGAGGTGACAGGCGAGTTAGATCTAGTTACGAAGCAAGGTTCGATGCATGAATTGGGTCTACCAAGGAAGACTGCAAGGTGTGCAGGTCATGCGCCCGCACCAACGAGTAGGGATGAATGATAACAAGATTTTTAGGTGGCATGTTTGAATGGCTTATGTGGCAAGGTTTTTGGAAACTTTGTGGTAGTGTAGTCTGTGCACTAAGGAATGAAGACAACATGATAGCTATTGTACGACGACTGGGTGAGATTGTAGAAATTTGAGTAGAATTGAATGGGATGAGTTATGATTGTCAGGAACTTGATTTGGGCATTTCTGATAGTGTGGACATTGACAGTAGTAGCTACATGGTTAAGGCATGATTTTGGTAAATTGTCTATGTGCAGGTCGAATGGTTGGTTGCATGACTTCACTGTAAAACTTGTATTTTTTAAAATACTAAACTGTTATATTCTATTATTTGGTAGACTTTACAGGAGTTTCTCCTCCCAAGTATGTATGCGTATACTTGTGATGTTGATTTGATTTCCACTACATGTTGATAAGATTAATTGAATAATATAACTTGATGAATGTTCATTTTCTTGCATTGTTAAAGAACACGTGTTTGCAAAATTGACTAAGTGTTGAAGTAGGCGTAGACCGTGTGCTCTATTATTGATGAAAATAAAAAGTATGGAGGTGTCGCACCTTCCTCTATGTGGTTGGAAGACTACGACCAGGATAGGGGCATGGCAAATTGTATTAGAGCTTGATTCAAGGTGAGTCAAGCTTGATTGGAAATTGTGAAGTATAGACCATTTTGTAGAAAATGGGCTTTATAGAGATCTTGGGTTTTGAATATTGGTAGAGGCACACAATGGGGCCGAGTAAAGCTAAAGATATTAAATGAAGATTGAGGGAATTGATGGAACAATTTTATGTGATGAGAGAGGTGCTTCATGTATTGGATAACGAAGGGATCTCCAACATGAATAAAAGTAAATTCTATCATCCCATGGGGGAAGTGGAATGTATGGAAACAAAAATGAGAAATTTGAAGGAAGAGAAAGATGTGCGTGGGAAGAAGGCAACTGAGCTTGAAGTAAAATTGACTCTTGAGAAAGAGTGAGTCATAGCTATTACTCATATTGAGGAGGAATGTTTGATACATAAAAAATAGGAGCTTGGTGGGATGGAACCTACTATAGTTTAACCAAATTTGGAGGATGTCGCAGTTGTGCCAGTGAAAGAGGAGGAACTTGGGGTGGTTGAATTTTCCTAAGTTGAGCAAGATTCATGCACATTGTAGACATTGGTGGATGGAGGTACTAACTTGGAGAGACCTCATGAATATGTAAGTATTGTTGTTACTTGTGTTTTATGGGAGCTTTTGGAAGATGGGCCATATGCATGGATGGGTAGAGGGAGTTTTCCAATGGGATGGACAACCTTACCATTGATGACTACGATGAGAACTTGTGCATTGAGGCAAGGAAGATGGATTGTTGTAGGACTTTGGGGACAATTTGTGACCTTATGGTAGAAGGTGCAAATGTTCATGAAAAGCGATAAAAACGATGATATTTGTGATGGATGAGTCATGTGTATCCATATTGAGAATTAGCTTACTGCCTAGCATGACTCATGGACAAACTAGAGAGAAGGAACACAGAGTTATGATGATATGATACTTGGGTGGAATTCTTCATGGATGGGAACAAGAGATAGTCTTGCTCGACCTTCAGTGGGGGAAGCAACGATGATGGAAGAGACCCGTGATATGATATGAGGAGATATGAGGTTTGAGTGACTAAGGCGACTAAACCTGATTGAGAAAAATGATGTAATGACCAAAGTTTTGATGAGTCAACTAGGATGGACGAGATAGGGTAGCTGGAGTCGTGGACATTGAGTTGGATAGCTAGAGCATGGAAAAATTCTTGTAGCGACATTATGCATGAGCACTTATAGAGATGTCACTTATTGGCATACAAGGAGAAGTGACAAGGCATGGATATTGTGTGGATGGACTTGCTAATTCAACATGGAAATATTTTGTAGATGAGCCAAAGTGGATGTTGTGCACATTTGTACAACAAGACCATGGTTGGCTTTATGGGAAGCCTCTAAGAGTATTAATATGATTGAAAGGGTAAATGAATATTGTGATGAAACTTGAGACTATAACAAGTATGCTTTCTGAATTGTTGTATGGGGATGGGCCATGGGAGCTCATGATAAATTTAGAGAGTTGTAGCTGATGGAGACATCATTTATGTTGGTATTGAAGTATCTGGTTTGTTTAGGAAGTTGAGGTGTGAGGTTTACTTGACTTTGATGCAACATGGGATCCATACTATGGGCACATCTATGGGTTGCGTTTGTGAGGAGTGACTTGATGGATCTAATAGTGACAAGACACTTTGGAGTTAATGGAGTTTCAACTATGGAAAAGCCTTGGTGCGAACACTTGGGCATGGGTTGATTTGATGAGACTTAAACCCTTTTGTTGGATGGCATATTGCAAATGAGATGGAGGTTTCTTCATGGACTTGGATATGGAACATTGAGAGTTGGATTGATAGGAGGAGTTCTTGTCTGATTTGAGGAGAGGGGCCTCTCACACATGCATGATGGTGCTTAGGTGGATGTTGCTAGTTGGTACATTACGACTGCACATGGACATTAGACTTGATGACAGCATGTTGCAGATGAGATGGAGACTACTTCATGAACTTGGACATGTCTTACTTTACAGTTTGATAGAGATGGGATGGATTCTTGATTGAGTCAATGATGTGACTGGATGATGGAGAAACAACTGATGATGGCATGAGGATGTACATTCTCATGATTTGTGCATCATGGCTGGAATGATGACCTGATTAGTTCAAGTCATGGAGTCGACAGTGTACTAAGATATGCTTGAGTTGAGTTGGAGTATCGTGGAAACAATTCACATGATGACAATACATGGTGATTCGACACAATATATGTTGCAGTGAGAGCACGCAACTTGAGTTGGAGGGACCAACCTTCCAGTGTGGGGAAACAAGTGAATATTGCGACGGATGTGGTTGATGATCATGGATTGAGGACACTTTCCCATTTCTAGAATCATGAGTTGTGATGGAGGTTTATTTGATGATCAACAGAGTTGGGTAGCATGGAAAGCAGATGTTGCAGCTAGCGACACTTTGTAACAATTGATGATGATGGTTGTTATGAAACCAGCTCACAAAAAGATAGAGAAGATAGAAGAACACCTTAGAAATAAGCCTCTTCGAGGGGGAAACCACCTTTACATTACAAAACTGAATAATTCTTGGATGATACAAATGAAAATACCTCCTTTCTATATATAGGAGTCTAAGGGGTCATAATATAATCAGAGCCGACATAAGAATAATAATCTAAGGGCACAATAATAACAATAGTGGGCTTTTATGTGGTACAATAGTAGCAATATGGGGACTACATGGGTACAATAATATAATAAAGGGGTTGTGCTAATAATAATAAGGCATTACACTAGTAGTACAGGGGCCTAACATGACCTTCTCCTTCAAAAAGTGTTGTCCTCAATGCTTGGGTATTTTTTTATGCTTCTATATAAAATTCTTGTCCTCACATGTGGAATATTCAGCGGGTAAGTCCTTCCACTTGCTGAGATACACTGAAATTGATCGATTTCATAGCTGTCAGGTTCTTGTTTCTGTGACTGCTCCAGGATCCAATATGATTTTTCCTTCCTCTTCAAGTTTTGGCAATATTGATTGAATTGGGATATTCTGCAACTTTTGAATGAGTTGCCATACTTCTTCGTCCTTCTTCCATTCATCCCTTGCTCATTTATCCAATCTAGTTGGATAATAGAAATAGCACAAAACAATGCTTCGATATCCTCATCCTTTCTTAAGAGCGCATCAGCATCAAAATTTTGCTCCCCTTTTTTAAAGATCATGTCAAAGTCATAACCCAACATATTTGCGACCCATGTTTTGTGTTCTTCTAAAGATAATATTTTTTTTAAAAGGTATTTAAGGCTATCATGATTCATTTTTACCTTGAAGTGTCTTCCCATTGGGTAAGGTCGCAATTTCTTAAGTGCATGTAGTATTTGCCAATATTTCCTTCCCATAAATAGCTTGCTTGAGACGTACCCATGAAAATATCCAATCACCTACATCAAAACATTTTTCATTGTGATGTTGATCTACCTGTTTTTTCATTCAATTTTGCACCAAAGTGGCGTTAACCCTTAAAAGTTGGAGAACTTGTTGTTGATGCTCGATGTGATCTTTCACTGCTTGAATGTTTTTCTTCTTGATATGTCCTTCTATCTTTTGAGTTTGAAGAGTGGTAATTTCTTCCAATGCTTTACAAGATATGGTTGGATTCATTTCTTGATGCTCGATGTGATCTTTCACTTCTTGAGCATTTTTCTTCTTGATATTTCCTTCTATCTTGATAGTTTGAGGAGTGGTAATTCCAGCCAATGCATTGCAAGATATGGTTGGATTCATTTCTTCCTTCTCGATGTGATATTTCACTTCTTGAACCTTTTTCTTCTTGATATGTACTTCTATCTTGAGAGTTTGAGGAGTGGTAATTCTTGCCAATGCTTTACAAGATATGGTCGGATTCATTTCTTGTTTCTTTGGGGTTGGTTCTTGGAGTATATCCTCTTCTTTTGATGTTTCTTGATCCTTTCTTCCTTCTCTTCATAATCTATGTAAAATAATTTCTTCTCAGCACACTTATGATCTTTAGCGCATTTTCTATCACAATTGTAACAAAGCCCTTTTTCTCTTTTTTCTTCCAATTGTCGTTGTGTCACCCTTGTAGGTTGTGGAAGGCTAGGAGAAACAACACTTCCATGTTTATAGTTGTGAGGGGTAGAATTCATTATTTCCATAATTTTTCTTTCCACTTTCGGTGCCAACCTGAATGCCTTCTCCAATGAATCAGGTTCCAAAAGACGAACCTCATGTTGAATGTTATCCTTTAAAGTCCCTATGGAGACATCAATCCTTTGCTTCTCTAGAATATCATTTTCCCTTGTATTCAATTTTTTTATGTCCTCAATGTGCTCTTCCATTGAACACTTTTGTTTGAGATATATCAATTGGCTAATGAAGGTGTTTCTCTTTGTATCCTCATAATGTGCTATCATTTCCTCCGTGAAAATTGACCAGGTGACAAGTGGTTTACGAGAACAAAGCCCTTTATACCATAAAAATTGATTCGGTTCTAAATAATTAGATGCAATACATACCTTTTGTAACAGTGATACACCATGTAGATCAAAATATTTCTCCATCTGTAGTATCCAATCTACCATATCCTTGCCATCAAAACTTCCTCATCTCGCGTTTTCTTGATTTTAGGAGCTCGATCTTGAAATGACTGTAACTCTGTAATTTCAGATCTTCTAGTCCTAAACTTGAAACCTGTAGTAGCCCTCTGTGTCCTCTTTCCAATGCCACTAGTCTGATCCAAATTGGATTCTCCAAGGAAGAGTTATGCCAAATCTCCCATGGTGACCTGATTATAGATTAGTTCAGTAGAGCGAACTTGTACCACATTCCACGTGTCACTGTTTCGACCTTTGGATCTAAAAAATATAGACAAGCAAATACAATCCATCTTGGTTCTGTACCTTCTTACGAAATTTCAATTTGATTCTCAAACCAAAAGTTATGATTCTTTTCCCAGGTCGCCTATTTGTAATGTAATTCGAGAGTCTGGAAAAGGACCAACTTCCTCAAAGCATGTATTTGAAAATATAGTGTGAAAAGATCTGAAATTTGGACCCGAGGTTTAGAACGATTTCAACCCAAATGGGTTTTGTTTTTAGTGTCTGAAACATCGCAGAAAAAATGTTATAGTGAAAATGCCATGATTAACTGTTTGGAGGAGTGAATCCCTAGAATCCAAAGCTCTGATACCAAATGTATTGTAACTAGCTCACAAAATGATATAAAAGATAGATGAACGCCTTATAAATAAGTCTCTTTAAGGGGGAAACCTCCTTAAAATTACAAAAATGAATAATTCTTGGATGATACAAATGAAAATACCTCCTTTCTATATATAGGAGTCTAAGGGGTCATAATATAATCAGAGTTGGCATAAAAATAATAATGTAAGGGCACAATAATAACAATAGTGGGGCTTTATGGGGCACAATAGTAACAATATGGGGACTACATGTGTACAATAATATAATAAGGGGGTTGTACTAACAATAATAAGGGGTTACACTAGTAGTATAGGGGCCTAACAATGGTTTGTCAAGGACGACAAAATTTCTAGAGTGGTGGAGGATGTTAGGGCCTTGAATTAGTGAGTGCCTGAGAGAGTTGAAAAACTGACGATCATGGTTAAAAGTGTGTGGTCGAGATGAAAGCTTGATGGGATTTTTCATTTAGTTAAAGGCACCTCAGATGTGGATCTCGGTTATATGAGACGTGTCGTGTGATGAGGAAGTGCAATGAGTTGAGTGATGGGGGCATGCAACGGGCGGGTGCGCTGGGTGACTCGAGTTGGTGTTTTGGCAGGCATGCGCTCGAGCAGGGCAACCATGGGGGAGGCAACATGGTGAGAAGTCGAGCGTGCCCAAAATTGATATAGGCAAACCGAAGTGTGACTACTAGAATGAGTGGAGATGTTGGACATAAGTGTGATTGATGTGTGTAGTTGGCCAAGCAGGTGGATAGAAGGACTGAGTGGCAAAAAATTATATGATTGATTGGTAGCATGGATGGTTGGGCCATTACATGGGCAGGATGACCTGAACATTGGGTTGAAAAATATAATTGTGGGTAGGTTGAAGTGAAGTAAAACATGGGCCAACCTTTGGATAGATGAAAGGTCACATCCCTTGGAGGGATTACCATGACGAATTATGGCTATATATTAGATAGGAGTTTGAACCATTTGAGGCATCGAACTTGACCAATATATATCACAGAAACATAAGCAAGGAAGAGGCCCAAGCGAAGACAGTAACGAGGAGGCATGGGGCAATAAAGGCTAAGGGCTAAGGTTGCAGGCAGGTGAGATCAAGTTACATAGCAGGGTTCGACAGAAAAGTTGGGTCAGGTAGGCAAGACCGCAGGGTGTTCAGATCATGTGCCTACATCGACGGTTAGGGATGAACAATAACAGGTACTTCAGGTGATGGGTTTGAACGGATTATGCGACGAGGTGTTGGGAAGTTGTGTGATAGTGTAGGTTGTGTACTAAGGGATGATATCAACATGATAGCTATTACACGATGACTGGGTGAGGTTGCAGAAATCTAAGTAGATCTGAATGGGATGAGTTACGATTGTGATGAACTTAATTTGGGGGTTTCCGATAGTGTGGATAATGGTAGCAACAACTAAAATGTTGAGGCATGATTTTGGTAAATTATCTAGGTGTGTAGGCCAAAGGGTTGGCTACACGACTTAGCTATAAAACTTGTATTTTGTAAAATACTAAATTGTTATATATTATTATTATTGGGCAAAATTTATGGGATTTTCCCGTCCCAAGTATGTATGGGCATACTTGTGATGTCAATCTTATTTCCGTTGCATGTTGATAGGATTAATTGAAGAAGATAACTTGATGAATGTTCATTCCACTACATTGTTAAAGAACACTTGTTTGGAAAATTGACTAAGTGTTGAACTAGACATAGACCATGTCTTATAGTATTGGTGAAAATAAAAAGTATGACGGTGCCACACTCGCCTATGTGTGGTTTGAAGCCTACCACCATGACGAAAAGGGAGTCAAAGAGAGAGAGAAAGAACTGAAGCAATGCAAGGACGAACAAATAATGGAGGGGGCGAGACCTATAGAACTGATATAATTCTCCTTTTATGTGGAAGTACATGATCTCAAATGAGGATGGGGGAGGCATACCCATACCCAATAAGATAACTATGTACCAAGAATAGTGATGATCCTAACAATGTGGGACTAAGCTACAAATTACATGATACATGGTACATTGATAAAAATGGGCCACATAATAACAAAATCGATCCCATGTACATAATGCACCTGGAAAAACATAGGCCAAGATTGAATACAATAACATCTAAGTAAATGAGACATAATTCCCCTCAAGGTGAGATGGAGTGGGGGGATCACAACCAAAGAAATCTTGCTGAAAAGGAAAGAGCTCTCAAGATTTGAATGGATCATCTAAAGGAGACATGCGTTTTGTGGGTGCTACAAGCAGCGGAAACCAAACCTGACACATCTGAGGTTGGATCAACATATGTGGTCATTCAGACATGTGGGGGGATACCTAAAGGGCCACCCCCTCATGAGGTCTAAAACATCTCACACACACCTGGGAATCATTGGGACAATCGTTTGGATCACCGAACTATCAGGTGTACAAATCTCAATCATGTGACAAGGAGTTGTTGTCGAGCACGTGAGAAACAACCAAGTCAAAGGGTGATGATGATTCCCTTTTCTTGGTTCGACGTACTGAACAAAGATGGAAGTTGGAACCAAGGTACACTTCCCTCTAGACAACTATTATAGAATAAATGTTTTGAGGTGGATACAAGAGGGCTCGCCGGAGTTAAGGCAATAAGGAATCCTTAACAAAGGCATGAGGAAACATAGTAGAGTGACTGATGGATTGACACCAAGGATGATGATGGAAGGAAAAAAAATGGGTGGTTGAATAAAGACTTCCCTTGCAGAGAATAATAAGGATGGTTGACATGGGAGCGACTGACTTGATTCTAGAGGGGATGGTCAATGACTCAAATGGGGGTTCAACAATGATGGAGTAGTAGATATGGAGGAAAAGTATGAATAAAATGGGATGTATGCGACATGGTGACATATGAAAAACCATAATGGAACTCAAGGGGACTAAGAGTAGACTCCATAGATATAAGGGTGTCTCATCTCGAGTGCTCTGAATAAGGGTGACTTGATGATGGTCCCACATGTGTGAGGCCTGGAGGGGACCATAAAAACATGAGTAAATGATGGTTACTCATGACAAAAATTGACATGTGAGTCAACTAGTGCAAAGTTAAAGTGGTAACATAGTACTGGTGGTTGAAATGAAGAACATCAGTTTAAATAGGTGGCAAAGTGAAACCTTAGGAAAAAATGGCTTCACGGTGGTCAAGTGATAAATTACCAAAAACAAAGAGAGATTCATTATAAAAATCGGTGATAGCTTTCCAATGGTGTTGAAAGTTTGTCAAACAGATCTACGGCTTGGTCATAATGGGCGATGGAAAAACTCAGGTTTTTCCTATAAAAGGGATATTTTTCCCCAAATCCAGTTCATTTCCATAGTGAGCTGTGGAGAATTTGGAGAGGAGGAGATGTAGGTTTTAACCCCGTACAGAAATTACCTGCATACGAATTCTAAATCACATGAAAAATAAAAATGTGAGAACATAACACATAAAATACATATACATAGAGATTTCCCACTGGATCTCAAAACCGGGACTACCAGCTTGATTTTTCATTATGTTCCTTTCAATGTTACAATACATATTTATACATGCCGAAGCATCCAATACCATTAACCGAAAAACCATCGTGTCCAAAACCATGGACTGAAAACCATTGCGTCCAAAAAACATGTGCGAAAATCATGCACAAAACCATAGGTGGGTCTGCCCAACTTAACATAGGGTCAAAAACCAAAATTTTCCGGGGCGCTGCACTGGACCCCATAAAGTGGGGATACGGGTACTCCTCAAACCCCCTCTTAACTATGTGGAAAGAATATAACACAACGCAACAATCTCCCACTTGTTGTTTTCTTTCCACAGGAGAGCTTAGTCATTTTTCCAGCCCTGAAATGCCCATTGTTTCTCTACACCAAGAGAACTTCTCAAACCTCACAGATTTCGTCAATGCATCTGCAGTATTCTTTAAAGTGTCTACCTTTACCAGCAACACATTTTTGTCTTCTATCATATCCCTCACGAAGTGGTACTGAACATCAATGTGCTTTGTCTTTGAATGATAAGCAGGGTTCTTTGCCAAGAAAATTGCACTTTGGCTATCACAGTCTATCCTTATAGCTCCCTGTACTAACCCCACACTTGGACACAATCTCTGCAACCAAACTGCTTCCTTGCTTGCATGAGTGGCTGCCATGTATACTGCCTCTGTAGTTGATAGTGCGACTACAGATTTTTTCTTACTCATCCAACTGACTGCACCTCCAAATAGGTTAAAGACATACCCACTTGTAGATCTTCTCTGATCTAGATCTCCAGCCCAGTCTACATCAACAAATCCACGAATATACAACACTCTGTCCAATCCTGGTCTTCCTTGGTAGCACAAACCATAATCACTAGTGCCACGCAAATACCTAAAAACCCGCTTCACTGCTGTCCAGTGCTCCTTCCATGTTTTTGACATAAACCTGCTCAATACTCCCACTGCATGTGCAATGTCTGGTCTAGTAGAGACCGTGGCATACATCAAGCTACCGACTGCACTTACATATGGAACACGAGACATGTCCTCTTCCTCTTCTTGTGTCTTGGGAGACTGTTCAGCAGATAACCTCACACCTACAGGAATAGGAACCTTCATCGGTTTACTATCCTGCATATTAAATCTCTGCAATATTGTCTCGACATACTTCCTCTGGTTTAACCAGAGTTTCCTCTTTGCCCGATCTCTTTTAATTTCCATGCCCAAAATATAGTTTGCAGCACCGAGATCTTTCATGTCGAATTTGGAGGACAATTGGGTCTTCAAATCCTGGATAATTTCTTTGTCATTTCCAACCAACAACATATCATCCACATACAAGACCAGATAAATAACACGGTCACCAATTAATTTAAAATACACACAATGATCTGCTTTGCTTCTGGTGAAAGCCAAGTCCCCGTATAAATGTATCAAATTTCTGATACCACATCCTTGGTGACTGTTTTAACCCATACAGAGACTTCTTTAACTTGCATACTAGTTCTTTCTTACCCTTCACCGCAAAGCCCTTAGGTTGCTTCATGTAGATTTCCTCTTCCAAATCCCCGTGAAGAAATGCTGTCTTCACATCCATCTGTTCTACCTCAAAATCAAAAGCAGCAGCAACAAACAAAAGTAATCTAATAGAAGTTACCTTGGCAACAGGAGAAAAAATATCACCAAAATCAATTCCCGACACCTGGGAATAACCTTTTGCTACCAACCGAGCTTTGTATTTCTCCACCTTCCCTTCTGCATTTGTCTTCTTCTTGAACACCCATTTGCTGCCAATGGGTTTCCTTCCAGCCGGCAACTCCACCAGATCCCAAGCCTCATTTTTGTGCAAAGATGCCATTTCATCAACCATGGCCTCTTTCCAGAGTTTTCCATCCTCTGAATCCACTGCTTCCTTCACAGTTCTGGGATCATCATCAGTAACAGACAAAGCAAAGTTTGAACAGAAAGCAGATGGACTATACCTTTCTGGCTGCCTTCTTTCTCGAGCTGATCTTCTCACAGCCGGAGTTTGCGGCTCTTCATATTCTGATTCCTCCTCTGCTACAGAGCCTGATTCCTCCTCCTTTAGTTCAAACTCTATCTTCACAGGTTCCTTTGGTTGGAATTCATGTTTAATAACATCTTTCACCTCTCTTAACACCACATCTCGACTGTACACAACCTTCCTTGTTACTGGGTTCCAAAGCTTATAACCCTTTAAACCATCCTTATACCCAATAAAGATGCACTTTTCAGATTTACTATCCAACTTGGTTCGTTTCTCCTTTGGAACATGTACATATGCATCACATCCAAATACCCTCAGATGTGAAAGAGAGGGTTTCTAACCAGTCCATACTTCTTGTGGAGTCTTATCCTCCAACGCTGATGAATGTGACCTGTTGACCAAGTAACATGCAATATCCACCGCCTCTGCCCAGAATTCATGTCCTAACCCAGCACCACTGAGCATGCTTCTTGCCCTTTCCATCAACGTTTTATTCATTCTTTCTGCGACTCCATTTTGCTGAGGTGTATATGGAGTATTCTTCTGCCGTGCTATACCACACTTCTTACAGAATTCTTCAAATTCCATGCTGCAGAATTCTCCACCATTATCTGTCCTCAGCACCTTTATTTTCTTCTTTGTCTGACTTTCCACCAGAGACTTAAATTCTTTAAACTTATCAAAGACTTCATATTTCTTCTTAAGGAAATATATCCATGTATTCCTTGAGAAGTCATCTATAAATGATACATAGTACACAGACTTACCCAGTGATGGAACTTTCACAGGTCCAAACACATCACTGTGCACAAGCTCTAATATTTGTTTCGTTCTCTTACCACCAGAGGGGAAACTCACCCGATTCTGCTTGCCATATACAAAATTTTCACAGAAATCAAAATCCAGAGAGCTATACTCATACCTTCTACCATACCTTTACCATGAAGTATTCGAAGGCCCTTCTCTCCAATATGTCCAAGCCTTTGATGCCACAACATGGTCTTCTCTCCAGAGACCACTAGATTTTCTGCTCCATTTTCAGAAACCATAGAACTATTGCACCCGTCAACAACAGTGCTACCTTGCAGCTTGTACAGAGTTCCAATCCGAACTCCCCGCATCAATACCAGTGCTCCTCGAACCATCTTGCAGGTATCCTTCTCGAACACTGTCTTTACACCTGCATCATCCAACTTGCCTACAGAAATCAGATTTCTGGCCAACGCAGGAATATGCAGAACACCTGGAAGGGTTCTAACCCTTCCACCTTGCAACTTCAACTTTACTTTTCCGCGACCAATGATTCTAGCTTCCTATCATCTCCTAAAAGAAAGACATCTCCACCATCATATTTCTCATTACTCCGCCGAACCACTCTCTATGGGGAGTGAAGTGAAAGGATGCACCTGAGTCAATCACATGGCCTGCATAATCTACATTGTACTTGAAAGAAGCCAAGTAGCACATCCCCACCTTCATCTGAGTGGTTTTCGCCTCTGCAGAAGGATGCATGATCAAAACCTTTCCTTTATTCAGGAGCTTTAGATTTACACCCCTTTTTGAAGTGCCCTTCTTTCCGCATTCAGCAAACCACCTTTTGTAGGTTTTCCTGGAGATTTAGATCTCCTCTAGATTTAGATCTCCAAACTCGATGACTTATTTTTGTTTCTGTTCTAGGATCGTCCTCATACAGACAAGGCATCACCATTCTGGTTGTCCATATTTTTCTGTCTCATCTCCTCCGTCAGCAAGGCTGAGACTATTCATCAAACTGCAAAGCAGTTGCATTGCTACCTATTGCAATATCCAGACTATCCCACGAGTCTGGTAGAGAACACAACAAACTGATGCACTTATCTTCATCTGAAATTTTAATATCAACAGATAATAACTGACTTACCACAGTATTAAACGCATTCAGATGCTCTGTCCCCAAGTCTCCATCTTTCATCCTCAGGTTATACAGCTTTTTTCCGCAGGAACAGTTTATTCACCAGAGACTTAGATTGGTACAAAGTCCCTACCTTGTCCCATAAAGCCTTCGCCGTAGCTTCCCCTGATACATTCAACAATATTGAATCTGAGACACACAATCGTATTGTTGCTCTTTGCTTCTGACCCAACTTCTTTCCATTCTTACAATCGGTCACTCCCCGTTGTTTAGTAACCGATCTACCGCAATCCACTGATCTTTATCCACCAACAGATCCTCCATCTTGAGTTTCCACAACTCAAAACTCTGACATTGAACTTCTCAATCTCTATCTTTCCGCTGCTCGCCATCTTCTTTCACCACCAGAATCGATCTCGCAGATCTCCCACTGAACAGGGTCTACCACAGGCCGACCGAAACCCCTCAGCAACAAAGGCGTCCCCTTGAAGCCAAAACAGCTCTGATACCAAATGTAGGTTTTAACCCCGTACAGAAATTACCTGCATGCGAATTCTAAATCACCAGAAAAATAAAAATGCGAGAGCATAACACATAAAACACATATACACAGAGATTTCCCACTGGATCTCAAAACCGAGACTACCAGCTTGATTTTTCATTATGTTCCTTTCAATGTTACAATACATATTTATACAAGCCGAAGCATCCAATACATGGACTGAAAACCATCACGTCCAAAACCATGGACTGAAAACCAATGCATCCAAAACCATGTGTGAAAAATATACACAAAACCATAGTAGGCTCGCCCAACCTAATATAGGGTCCAAAAACAAAATTTTCTGGGGCGCTGCCCTGAACCACATACAGTGGGGTTACTTACATCCCTCAAACCCCCTGTGACACCCCCGCTACGCAATC